>JAPTJF010000279.1:0-66512 GCA_029339195.1 Micractinium sp. NFX-FRZ
AGTGGGCTTGCGCCCTCGTTTTCCTCCCGGGCATTTGCCGAATCACGCATACCGCGTATACTTCTTCTTCTTCTTCTTCTCCCAGATGTCCCTCGGCGCACCCGATTACACAAATTACCAAGTGAAGTAGCCCCAGTTAGTCCTGATGCTGCCCGGAAGAGGACAGCCCGCGGCAGTGCCATTTTTGGCGCTTCTATTCGCTGTAGCTTTACCAAATGCCATAGGTGAGTATTGAGTGGCGTTTCAAGGACGTGCGGGCGGGCTGGCGGCCCGCTTAGCACCTTCTGCCCAAGATCTGGCCAGCATGCGACATGCGTCCGCCAGGGAGCCTGTGGTGGTTGCTCACCAGTCAGGGATGCCCAAGTGCGGTGCCCTGACGTTACTGTGCCCTATACAAGCCGATCCGCGGGGCAGGCGCGCCTGCCTGCCCAGCCGCAGCTGCGCCGGCGGCTTCACCCCACTGGGAAGCCGCGGACCTTGCTCACACTGGCTGAGACGTTGCAACCATTACCCGAACACCCTGCCTCTGCTGCAGGCGCAGCATTACCGCAGTGCAAAGATGTGGAGCCAGGCGTGCGCGGACGCTGCCCCACCGCGGCGTGCCGCACCACTGGCGGCCGCACCGTCCCCTTTTCTGCCTGCAGCAGTTGCGCCAAGGACCGCACCTCCCTGTGCACCCCCCAGCGCCCCTGCCAGCTCTACTGCACAAAGTGTAAACCAGGGCACGCGCTCTACCCGCTCGACACATACAACAATGTGAGTGCAGCACTGGGCATCAACAGCAGCAAGACTGCTGCTGCTGCCAACTACCGAGCCCCAACCACCGCTCAACCGCCGCCGTACGCCTCCCACTCTTTCTCTTTCTTACTGTCTGCTTATTTCTGTGCTGCCTGCTGCCTGCAGGAGTGCCTGCCCCCTGCCGGCTTCCAGTGCGCCCAGCTAGATGCCGACTCAAAGGGGGCGGCATATGGGCTGAGCGGCCCCTGCAAACGCTGCCGCCCGGGGGATGCGGCGGTATATGCCACCAACTATGGGTGGTGGGAGTGGGCAGGTGAGCCTGGAGGGGTGCATGGTTAGTTATGTGCAAAGGGGCTAGAAGGTATGCTGGAGCTGGGAAAGGCAGGGCATGCTGGACCGGGAGACATGATGGCAAAGATGGGCAGGGCATGCTGCCAATGGGGAAGGGCATACCGTGCTTGCCAGACTGGGATGCTGCACACTGGGCCCCCACCGCCCTCTCACATCAGTGCTGTTTAAGTCAAGCTCAGAGATTGCATTGACCGCATTGACTGCCCCCTCCCTGCAGATGCATACTTCTCCGCCAAGCGTGTGTGCCGCACCTGCGCGCAGCTTGGGTGCCCGCTCGCCTGCCGCCCGCTGGTGGGCTGCACCTCGTGCCCCACCGGCTCGGTGCGCCTCGCCACTGGGCCCCCCAAGGGCACGCGGCAGTGGATTGGCGAAAACAATTTCTACTTTGTTGGGGATGCACCGCCGGCGCTGCCCAGCGTGTGCCGAACCGTGCGGGTGAGCGGTGTGGGCAGGGCAGGGCGGGTAGCTTGCAGCTTTCTCGTGTGGGTGCCAACGCTGCTGCCGCCGCATGCCCTACGGGCGCGTGCCTGCCTATCACAGGCACACTGCTTGCCCTGCCCTCTTCTTTGCCTCCCTGATGCTGACTTCCTCTCGCCTCTCTGTGCTGCTCTCCCCTGCCGCAGTCTCTGGGGTGTGCCGCCGGCAAGGCCAGGAACAGGGTGGGCTGCACCGCCTGCCCGCCTGGCAAGAAGCTGGGGCTCATCCGCCCAGAGTTCATTGCTGGCAGCCGTTTCATCCAGCTAAGACCCGTGGGGAACGCGTGCTACTGAGAGATCGGCGGGCTAGCGGGAGCACGCATCCAGCTTCATTGCTGTGCAGTGCTGGCCTCTGCTGAAATGCAGCACTACCCACTGATTGAGTGACCCATACTGTATGTAAGCAGCAGCAATCTACAGTCGACATGTGTCAGCACCACACGGAAACTTGCAGGATTGGATCACTCGAAAGGGCCTACACTGCAGCGCTTCATGCCGGCAACTGCTGCCGCGCCAACCGTGCCTGTGCACGTCTGCCGCATACCCACAGCATTTCCCCGGTACAACTCCTCCGGCCGGCACGCGGGGCAGCGCCTGGCTACTCCTGCTGGTGCTGCCGTGCGCTGTTGCGGCGCCTCTCAAGCGCAACCTTAGCTGTGTGCCCAGCGACTCGGGAGCTCACTCCTCCTTGCGGGACACGGGGGCGGCGCCCGGCAGCGGCTGCTGCTTCGCCGCCTTGGTGCGGTCCGCGCCGCCGTGCAGCTGGCGCTGCTTCAGCCGCCCCGCCTCGACCTCCTTGGCGTAGCTGCAGGGGGAAGGGGGCAGTTGAGCACTGGGTTATGGGTTTAGCGTGGCAACAGAACCTGACATGCATGGGTGAGGGCGGTGGACGGAGGGCCAGGGACAGCCAGGGCAGGAGCATGAGCGTGGGGGAGCTTCTACCAGCGAAGCATCCTTCCTCGCTCCGCCCTGCACCCGCCTCCTGCGTCTCCTCCCTCTTTTCAAAGAAACTGACAGCAGTTTGTGCAGCAGCAGCGGCCCACGTGTAGAAGATGGTGCCGTCGATGACGCTGCGCATGTCCTCCTTGAGCAGCAGCCGCCCCTGGGGGGTGTCCTGCGGGAGAGAGAGGCAGGCAGGCAGGCAGAGAGGCAGGCTGATGGGGTCAGGCAACCGGCTCAATGAGCAGGTCCGGGCTGGGCAGCGCGCACCACACCACCGCTGGCCCAGGAGGTGTGCGGCCGGTTCAGTGCTGGTGCCAGCTCACCTGGCAATCATGTAGAAGCTGCTCACCTGCTGCGACCCCAATCTACCTACAGTTGAATTGTCACAGCCACCCTGTCACCCCCAGATGTCAGTGTCAGTGCCAGCTTGGCATTGACACTGCCAATCTGTCACTGCCAGCTGTCAATGCTGCCAGCTCACCCCACCTTGGCAATCATGTAGTAGGTCGTGGTCCATTCCATCCAGCCAGCAATCTGCAACCAGAGACAACACGTGCTGGGGTGGCGAGTAACGAGTAGGCCACATGCTTGAATGGTTCATTTGTGACCAGCGTGCTCAAGTGCACAAGCCTGCCGGACAGGGTGTGCAGTTCAGGTCTTGCCGGCAGAGATCAGGGCAGGGTGGCAGCAGCAGGCGCATGCCTGGGCCAGGGCAGGGTGGCACCCTTAATAAGCATGATATGCATGCCAGGCTCACCCAGCCGGTTGGGTCCATGATGTTGCGGTTGCCACGCACCTGCAGGCAGGCGGGCAAGCAGGCAGGCAGGCGAGCAGGCAGGTGTGGGGTGAGACGGCACCGTGGAACACTCACTGAGGCAAGCCGTTTGCCTCTCGGAGGGCCGGCTGACTGGCTGGCTGGGTGCCTAGGAAGTCTGGCAGGGCCTCAAGAGGATCCACGCTGTGGGGATCCACGCTGTGGGCTCATGCGTGTGCACCCAATCAAGATTTAAAACCGGTCCTTCACCCTGCCACCCCACACGCGCCCATACACAGTTGCCTCCCACCGGTAGCGCCGCCTCAGGCTGCCCTGTGCGTGACACACGGCAGAGGCACCAATGCATATGTGCCCCGCTCACCATCTCGTTGACCTCGCTGAGAGTCAGGCCGCCCTTGTTGCCGTGGTCATACTTGCTGCAGCAGGCTCAAGGGGTGACTGATGTGTGCATGTCAGGTGGGGGCAGGGTGGGACAGGGCGTGTGCAGGCCATGCCATGCTGAACAGGCTGCGTCTTGACAGGATCGCCTTTACGGCACACGCCACCTGGGCAGCGGCAGCATGTCGACTTGGCTCAAGTGGAGATAGAAGACACGATGTGGGCGGGCGCGAGTCGAGAGGCGGCAGAGCGATGCCAATGGAAGCGTGCCTCGAGCAGAACAAAACATTAGCACTCTGCCTCAGGCTGCTGTGCACACGGCAAGGCCCGGGCCTTCCCTGCCCTGGCCTGCATGCTGCTAGCAATGAGGGGAGGGCCGCACCTGAAGATCTCCTCAAACTGCAGTGAGGGGGCAGTGGGTGGGTGGATGGGCGGGTGGGCAGGCAGAGGCGGTTGGTTAGCAGGGGGGACGCAGAGCCACCCACCCCCTGCTGCCTGCTGCTGTTTGAAGAGATGTTCATGTGCTGTTCCTCCCACCCACCTTTTGCGACACGTCTACCCACCCACACCTCCCCCGCCCCACCTTCTGCGGCACAAAGCGCCCCTCGGTGTCGTATGTCTCGCTGTCGCTGCCGTGCTTGCCCCGGTGGATGTTCTTCATCTGTGGCAGTTGGTGTCAGCGGGTGGGCGAAGCATGGGGGGGGGCAGTGGGCGGCATGAGGTGGCGGCAATGGGTACATGCTCTCTCATGCAGGTTGGGAGGGAAAGGGTCTGCCATCCAGGCCACTTGCCCTTGCCTACCCCCAACACCATTTGGTCACACCGCTGTGTGGGTGCTGAGCCTCACTGGCGAACTCTGTCCCCAACCGACCCCCACTCACGTAGATGCGGAAGAAGGGGTCGGGCATCCAGGAGTCCTGGGTCCACCTGGCAAATAAGAACACACATGAGGCACACCAGTTCAGGGTCCGGTGCAACTTGGCGACACGCCGCCAAGGTTTGGGTGAAGGGCAGGACGAACACATCAAGGCCATGCTGGCCCGGAAGCGGCCAGCAATCATGCCAATGAAGTAAAAGGGGGCAGGTTCAGGGTGGGGAGCGTGGTCGGGACGGGCAAGGCAGCAGCGTGGACGCGAGCCGGGTGCCCGCCCGCCTCCCTGCTGCTGCTGCTGCTGCTGCTGCTGCTCCTGCTGCTGCTGTGTGTCGCCTGCGCCCTGCCTCACCAGGAGAAGGTGCCGTGGATGATGGGAACAGCCAGGGAGGAGATGAAGGGGTTGAACCCCAGCTTGCTGCATGGCAGGCGCAGCATGCAGACAGGCAGGGAGGCTGTCAGGGCAGGGAAGAGATGGCCAGATTGAAGCAAGGGTGCAGTGCAGCTGGGGTGGGATGTGCAGCGATCGGGACGCAAGGGGCCGGGATGCACAGTGGGCGTGATGAGGATGGGGGCGATCCCCATGAACTCTCGCAGGCAACCTCTACAAGACACTGAAAGCCCTCTGCCTACCGGAAGCCCACGAATGTGTCTGAGGGCCACACCACCCCGTCGTTGTCCCTGTCCCAGAAAGCAATGTGCTGCAGCAGGGGGAGGGAGGATGGGAATGGGCAGGTTCGGCACAGAACGCACGGGTGTCTGAGAGGATTATGATACGAGAGAGGCGAAATGAGGGCGGTCGAAACTTTGTAACTTGAGAGGCCAGCGATGCCCATTCACGAGACGAGGCGAGGCGCCAGAATGCCGCCAGGCAGGCCCTGCCCTGCCCGGGGCAGCCCCCCAACATGCATCCATGCGTACGCTGTATACTTGCCTGCTGCATCACCGTCAGGTTGGGCGGCGTGTAGGTGCCATTGGGGTGCTCAGCATCGCAGGTGATGTTGGCACGCGGCAGGCCTGCGGGCGGAGGAGGGGCTGATGTGGTGAGCGGGCAGGTGCGGCGGCGGCGCCCTCGAGGCGGCAGAGGTGGGCAGGCCGGCGCAGCGCCACGGCCTTGG
The DNA here is from genome assembly GCA_029339195.1 of Micractinium sp. NFX-FRZ. Classification (NCBI taxonomy): domain Eukaryota; kingdom Viridiplantae; phylum Chlorophyta; class Trebouxiophyceae; order Chlorellales; family Chlorellaceae; genus Micractinium; species Micractinium sp. NFX-FRZ. The sequence goes on from JAPTJF010000279.1 coordinate 5,650, forward strand.
ACGGCCTTCCAGGCTCCCAGCTCCTGGCGCAGTTGTACAGGCGGTCTGAGACGTCCGGCACCGCGTGCTGCTGCGTGATGGGCACAGCGCTCACGGCCGTCTGCACTCGGGTGCTGGAGCCGCCCGCTGGGGGCGGGGCGCTGAGCTCTTGGGCGGTCACCATGCTGGCAGAAACGATGTGAGAAGAGCACAAGAGAGCGATGGACTGGTGAAAGAGGGAGAACACATGGCAGGCTTCAGGAGGAAGCCGCCCCCTCACCCCGCCCCGTCAGCGCCTCTTGGCGACGCCAGGAGCCTGGCTCTCTCCCTTGTCCCGCCAGTCTGTGTCTCCTCCCGCGTGCCACTGTGTGAGCAGTGCATTCCAGCCATGCAGAACGTGGAGAAGGAGCTGCCGGGTGAGCCCAGCAGTCACTGTCTGCCGAACCTGCTCCCTGCAGCCGTTGCGCTCCCAGCTGCACCAACCCAAGCCCGGAACAAGCGGTGGTGGAAGCGGCATGCATGCCGCTGCAGCCCGCGGGGCCCGGCATGCTGCCCAGCGCTTACCACCCACCTGTGCACCGCTACCGCATTGGCGCTGCGGCTTCCCTGCCGCTCCACGCCCCCTGCAGGCCTCATCCGAGACCTGCTGCAGTCGCCAGCTTCCAAGCAGCGCTCACTGATCGAGAAGCACTACACACCGGACTGCCGCCTGACCCACGCGCTGGTGAGCGGGGGGTGGTTGCTTGCTGGGCCGGGGGGCTGGCGCACAGCACGTCTGCTGCCCAGGTGGCGCGGCCCGGCGCCAGGTGCCCGCCCGCCTCCCTCACTGAGGGCAGCCTTGCCCGCCCATTACTGTCCTGCACTCGTGCAGCCCTCCATGTTGTTCGAGCCCTCCATGCATCACGTGTGACGCCTCTACCGCCGTGCCACTGCCACGCAGGTGGTGGCAGAGAGCCGAGAAGAAATCGTGCGCATCTTCCAGGTGTGGCTGCCTGCCTGGCTGTCTCCCACCTGCCTGCCTGTCAGCCAGCCCAAATGAGATCACTTCACACAAACTTGCCTGCGTAGTATACTACCAGATGCTTGCCAGGGTCGTCTCTCCAGGTTGGGAATTCCTTTTATGCGCCACCAAGCTGCATGCTGGCAACACAGCCCGCACTGCCCAGAGCCGTGTTTCTGCCCATCGGGTCGCACGCCTGCCATTCTGCAGACTGTGCAAGCCATGAGCCTGCCCAACCGGCTGCCCTGCCTTGCCCCCAGCAACCACTACGTTGTCTTACGTTGCCATCCAGCGGATGCGCCCCTGCCCCCATGCAGTACTGGCGTTTTGCCAACCGTCGGCTGGATGTGGACGTGAACGAGATAGGTGGGTCTGCTGCCCACTTGGGCTGGTGGCCTGTGGGGCTGCATTGGGTCACCTAGCATAAAATTGGAACACCTTATCTTGACCACCTAGACGAACAGCTTCTCTCACAGCGAGTTGCCAGCGTGAGCTCAGCTTCTCTGGCAGATCCAGGGATGCTGGCAGGTTATTCTGGCAGAGCCAGACTGTGGCTCCCCCACTGCCCTGTGCCTCGCCCCAGCTCTGAGCCTAACAGCAGCTCATGAAGCAAGCTCGACTCTGTCACCGCCCCCCGCCCCCGAGCTGGGTGCAGTGCTGGCCCAGGGCGGCCGCTGCGCCGTGTGCCTGCTCACCCAGCACGTGTGGCCGGGCTGGTGGTGGCCCCTGAAAAGCAGCTTCAGCACGGACTCTGTGCTGCTGCTGAAGCTGGTGCCGGCGGCCGCTGTGGAGGCAGCTTCTGCCGCTGCTGGGGGGATGGGCCAGCAGACAGCTCCCGGTGGAGGCAGCAGCAGTGGCTGGCTGATCAGTGAGGCTGAGGTGGCGCTCCGGCCCGGCTCCCTGCTGCGCCCGCTGCCCCTGCTGGGGTGGGCGGCCGAAACGCTGGGCCGCCGCGCCGCCGCCATGGGGATCAGTGCCGGCGTGGGGGTCGGCAGCGGCCTGTGGCGGCAGGCGCTGGTGGCGTGGAAGGCCACGTTGCAGGCGCTGGGCGCCACGGATGCAGGGCCGCCGCCGGGGCGCATGAACGGGCCGCGCAAGGTGGTGTCGCCGCGCCCACGCGTGCAGGCCACTCCCGTTCCTGGCCAGCAGTTCAGTGCCAGCATCAGCCCCTGATCCGTGCCCGTTTGAACAGCAACACGTTGTGATGATTAGCTCCGAGGTCCACACATGTAATTGAACACTAGCGAGGAAAGCAGGGGCAGAGAGGAGCAGGTCAGCTGATGAACACGGCCCTGCAGTGTTACCAAAGTAACCTCTGAACAAACCCTCAGTCAGACAGTCGGGGCTCTGGGGACGGCCTGTGTGCCCCACAAGCCATACAGGGTAGCCAAACAGGGTTGCTCTTTCCACCGCATCTGCATCTTGCTCGGCATCCCTGACCCTGCACTGGCCTGTCCCCGACCGTGCACTGCAGTGTTCGACCACCGTGGGAACAAGGTCTGGGTGCAGGTGGGGCACACCAGCTAGGATGGGAGCACTGCTTGATGGCGCGCATTCAACTGCGCCATGCTGTGCCCTGCTGCGTAGTGTCTGCGCTGCGCCACAGCGCAGCGCACTTGGCATCCCCGCCTGCCTGACAGCAAAGATGAACCCCCCCCCCCCCCCCCCCCCCCCACAACCCCCACATACCTCCCGCGCAGATGGTGCAGCACGTCACCGGCTTCCAGCACTACCTCTCCCCGCCCCTCTTTGGCTTCTCCCTGCCCATGAGCGTGCTCATGTACTTGGCTGACGGCCCGGGGGGCACCAAGCTGATCGGCAAGCAGGTGGGCAGAGTGGGTGTGTGGCTGACACGGGTGTTTGATGGTGCAACCTAGCTGCCGGGAGCACACACGTCGGCAGGCAGGTGAAGCGTGCCGACAGCATGGTGAGTAGATGAGGGTGGCTGGCAGCGCCAGCACACCCGCCCCCCAACTGCGCCACGGAGGCCTCGAGCTCCACCTCCTTACACCTTCACCTCGCCCACGCCCTCTCACATGTTGCCTGCACCCCACAGCACTAACACGCTCACTGTCCTTATCGCACCACCCCACTCTCGCCAGGTGGACTTCCACAGCTTTGAGGGCATCCTGTACACCACCCCTGGGCTGGGCTGGCTGCTGCAGCACGGCCTGCGCCGCAGCATCAGTGCATGGATGATTGGCAGCGGCCAGCTGGCGGGGCGGGTGTGGCCTGCTGTGGAGGCCTGGCTGCGGCGCACGCTGCCCGCCGGAGGGGAGCGTGTGGAGGGGTGGAAGGCGGGGGCGGCGCGGCTGTGGTGGCGGCAAGCGCCGCCCGTCAGCTGGAGCCGTGTGCCGGCACCTTATGACCCGCACTCTGAAACTCACCACGCTGTCCTCTGCTGTGCACACTCTGATTGATCAAGCTGCACTGCCAGCAGCTGCACTTACAGCACCATACGAAATCTATGCAAATCATTAAATCTGTTCATATGAAGGCAGACAGGTCGGCGCAGCCGCTGGTGGCACTCGCCTGTGCCAGCCGTCTGCTCGCCCAATGAGCCCAGACTAGCAGTGCCGTGGTGCCCCCAGCGGCTGCTGCATATACACGTACGCCCCGCGCGCTGCGCTGCACTGCTTTGAGCTGCGCGGCGCTAACAAACCAACAGTCAGCGGCGTGCGTGGCCATTCGTTAATCAGTTAGCTGTCAGGCACTTCGACACTCAGTCCTGCTGCAGCTGGGAGGTGTCGTGCTGCAGGCTGTCCAGCATCTTCTTCATGTCAAAGTCCGCCTGGCGGTGGTTGAACGCGTGCACAAAGTGGTACTTCTTTTCCTGGGTGTAGAACTCGTGCAGCAGCCGCGTGAGCTGCTCGGCCTGCGGCGCCAACATGGCAGAGTCAGGGAGGGGCAGGGGGGAGGCAGGGGGGCGAGGGAAAGGTGGGATTCACGAAGCGCAGCGCGGCGAACATGTGCCCCCCTCCCCCTCGCCTGCTGCTCCTCCCTCCCTCCCGCTGGCACAGCATGCCGAGCGGCGCCTCCCCGTGCAGTGGTGCAATTACAGGGAGTGCAACCCATCCCCTGCCCCAGCCTGCCATGCATCCCGCTCCAACTCGCTCGCCTGCCTGTCAACTCTGCCTGTGGCATGCACTGCAGAACTGAAAGGTGACGGGCCCACATCCCCCACACCTCTTTCCAAGAGCAGGCATTGGTTCCACAACATTGCCGCCACCGCCAACCTGCGCCCATTCCCCTGTCTGCTGCTCCCCTGCCCTCCTGCCCTCCTGCTCCCTCCAGCCTGTGAAGGCAGCCACACACAGGCTCACCTCTCCCCGCGAGCAGGCGTTTGGGTCCACAATGTCGCCCCGCACCAGCACAATGTGCTTGTCGCTCATGAGCTCCGTGTAGTGAGTCAGCACTAGCGCGGGCGTGGCGCCCGCGCCGCGCCTGCGGGCGACGACAGCAGGAACATGAAGTCAGCAAGGGCAGGAAGGTCCGGGATGCTGGGCCTTGCCTCCCTTCATCCAGCGGTTCACCACGCTCGCATCTTGGGTGCTCTTCCATGACTTCCGTGCCCCCCGCTCGGACATCCCCAGCTTTGAACAGGTCCGGGCAGAGGTGGCTGATGCATCTGGGCTCCCCTTTCCCGCCCCCCCACAGCTCACGTCTTGTACTCCTCCAGCGTTGTGAGCAGCACCAGCGGCGGCTGGCACTGCACCACGAAGTTCTCAAACGCGTTGGGACCCTTGAACACCGGCAGCACAAACATGGGGCTGCAGTACCGGCGGGGGGAAGGGCAGTACGGAGGGGAGGGCCGTGGACGGAGCAGTGGGAGGGAGCAGCGGGAGGGAGGGAGGGAGGGAGGGAGGGAGCAACTGCCCGGGCTGCCTGCCTGCCTGCCTGCTGCACCCCCGCTGCACCCCTGCTGCACCCCGGCACTGTTGCCCGACACACACGCAAACCGGCACCGCCACCGCAAGACAGCAGAAGGCGCCTCCGCCCGCCCACCTCTGGGTCGCATTCTCCAAGAACTTGACGTGCTGTGCGGCGGGCAGCACTGTGGCGATGCGGTGCTTCATGGGGTCGAGGTGGTACTGGGGTGGGGAACAGAGGAGGGCAGAGGGGGACCGGTTCTTGAGTGCAGTGCTGTGGGCGGGACGGGGAAGGGCGCTGGGGTGGGCGGCTGAAAATAAAGCTGGGGTGTAAGTGTGGGTGGGGAGGGGGCATTGCGTGGATGCACAGCTTGTTGCACTGCACAACTCAACTACAAGCCTCTACCCTGGGGTTGCAGGCCAATCACAGGCTGGGACGTAGGGAATGCCACAGCGAGCAAAAGGGTGCGAAAGCGAGGGGGTGGTGCAGCAGCAGAGGCCAGCAGCGGCCCAGCCTGCCGACCTGTGCCGGCCGGTGGCCCTGCTTGACGACCAACGAATTCAGCCCAGTGTGACCACATGCGCATCACTATGGCAAGGACACGCCAGCCAGCCCACTTGTGGGCCCACACCTGCATCCATATGTCCCGCACCGCCTCCGCCCCGTGCGGCTCTAGCCGCGTCCTGTTCACCACCTCCCAGAGGCTCGTGCTGGAGGGAAGGCTGAGGCCCATGACGCCCCGCCGCTGCTGCACATACGCATTCCAAAGCGTTTGCGCCACCTTGCCGCGAGCCTGCATGTTGCTGAGGGCTGGCAAGGAGGGTGGCGCGAATGCGGCTCCGAGGTAATCCGGCAACTTGCTGAATGTGTGGCCAAGTTGTAGGATGCAGCTGGTGCACGCAAAAGGCTCGGTTTGGGGAGAACGCCCTGCCCTGCGGAGCGTGCTGGGCCAGGCCTGGCCCAAACGAGCAGGTTCCTTTCCCCTGCCTCTCCATCCCTCCCTCAAGTCGATGTGTGCCTGCGCCTCTGTTTGAACATCTCTGTGGGTTGTGCTGCCCTGCAGCTGAAGACAGTTATTGACGCGGCGCCACGGCGCCTGAACAGCTTGCAGAGGTGCTTCTTTCGGCGGCTGGCGACTTCCGGGGTGCGCCCGGCTCGCCGGCATGTCGGCCGTCAAGGAGGCGCGCTACTCTCTGGGGGGCGGCGCCGCCAGCACCGCCAGCCGCTCACCCACCAAGGGGCGGCGCGCCACGACACTGAATGACACAGCAAACAGCCGGAGACCTGGTTCGGGGGATCGGCCAGAAGGTGAGGCTATGGTGACTTCTGCATCACAGGGGCGAGCAGCGTGCAGAAGGGGAACTTGCCGTGGTTGTGCGCACAACAGCCATACGGCAGCTGGGCCCTCGGCTGCTGCTGGCTCAAGAAGTCGGGTTGCTGGCTGCCTCTTTGCTACCTGCAGAGCGGGTGCGTGTGTTCCTGCGCGTGCGCCCTCCCAAGCCAGAGGGCGAGACTCCGGGGGCGCTGCGGATGAAGTCCGACGGCCATGCAGTGACGGTCTACAGAGAGTGAGCACATGCTGTGGAGTGTGCAGGGGACCCTCCGGACTCAGCCTGGTGATGTTGCTGTGCTGGTGCTGCCACCTGAGGAGTGAGGCCTGAGCGTTTATCGCAGTCCACTTTGCCCGCAGTTTCCAGTTGTGTCCCTGTCACATGTGCGATGCACCTGCCATGCACCTGTCTGCACCTTCCCTCACCTGCTGCCGTTTGCATGCTGCCATGTGCCTGCTGCAGGCACTCCAGCATGCCCCTCACCGAGTTTGAGTTCGACAGGGTGCTGGGCCCCTCGGCCAGCCAGTCAGATGTGTATCACGCGGCTGTCAAGCCTATCGTGGAGGATGTGCTCAACGGGTGGGTAGAGTGGTGACTTGATGAGTGGGATGGGGTGAGGTGGGGTTTGGCATATGGAGCGGCAGTGCTGCTGTGGCACTGTGCAGGCTGCCAGCTGGATAGAGAAGCTGCGGCCTGACACTTCACTTGCCCCCCTCCGTGCTGCCTCCATCTGTGCAGGTACAATGGCACGCTCATGGCTTATGGCCAGGTGAGCCGCTGCTGCTGCTGTTGTGTGCAGCCGTTGTGGCTTGTGCCAGCACGGCATGTTTGCTGATGCTATGGGTGGTGCCCTTCGTGGCGCCCTCAGTTGGATGAGACTGCTACCTTCCGCGCCACTCTTCACTCCTCACTGCTGTTTGTGTACCGCTCTCCCTCCGGCAGACGGGCGCGGGCAAGACGTACTCGCTGAGCAGCATCGCGGCAGATGCGATTGGCATGATCCCGCGCGCCGCCGCCGAGATCTTCTCCCACATTGAGGGAGACAGCACCCACGAGTACAGCGTGTACATGTCGTACGTGCAGCTGTACATGGAGCTCATACAGGTGTGGCAGGAGAAGGAGGAATGGGCAGAGGGAGGTAGCGGGTGTAAGGTCAGGCAGAGTATCGGAAGGTGGACAGAGCGGCGCACGCACGAGGATGAGAAGTGAAGTGCAGATCTGCCTGAGCGTTGCAGAATCTTGCACAATCCGTGACTGTGCACATACTTCAACCGTGTGTGCCTGCTTGACCTGCCCGCAGGACTTGCTGCGCCCCGAGAGCGAGAACCTGCAGATACGGGAGAACGAGGGCGGCGTGTTTGTGGGGGGCGTTCACCAGCAGGAGGTGTCCAACATCACGCAGTGCCTGCACCTGCTGCACCTGGGGGACCGCAACCGCACCACCGCCTTCACCGCGCTCAACGCGCACTCCAGCCGCTCCCACGCTGTGGTCATGCTGACCGTCATCAAGCGCCGGTCGGTGGGGCGAATCAGCGAGGACGGCGAGGCGGAGATTCAGCGTGTCAAGGTGAGGGCCTGCGCTGCTCTGCTGCCGCTGTGGGTTGGGGTGCACACGGGTGGATGCTAGGTCCCGAGGGGTGATGCACTGCTTGCGAAGCTAGCTGCCTGTCTTGTAGCACCCGTGCCAGTGCGCTGTGCCCTGGCTGTCCTACCTTACCCCACCCCACCACCCCCTCCCTTGCCCTTCGTCCCCTACCCCCTCCCAGGTGGGCAAGCTGTTTCTGGTGGACCTGGCGGGCAGCGAGCGGCTGAAGAAGAGCAAGAGCACGGGGCTGCGTGCCAGCGAGGCAAAGTCCATCAACCTGTCCCTCACCACCCTGGTGAGTACTGAGAGTGCAGGCAGTTGAAGCCAAGGTTTGTGTTGTTCAGGCTGCACTGTTCTGTGGTGGAGCACCACCCCAAGCCTGGTGGCATTCACTCCATTGTGAAGGTGTGAAGGTGCCCAGCGGCCATTAAGGCTGGCCCCTCTGGACACCTCTACATTCTCTGTCCCTGCAGGGCATGTGCATCAACGCGCGCGCCGACCCCAACGCCACCCACGTCCCTTTCCGGGACTCCAAGCTCACGCGTCTGCTGCAGGTAAAGAGTCCATGCTTGGGGCTGGCAAGTACTGGGCGCTTGCCCTCCCACATGCACTGGGTATCTAACTGCTCATGGGTGTCTGCCAGCCTCCTGCCACCTGTGCTTCCCCCTGCCAAGCCTACACACCCATCCCGCCTCATAATTGCTTGGCCTGTTTGCCTGATGCGCTTCCTCCTCTCCCGTCCGGTGCGCTGACCCTCCCCCAGGACTCTCTGGGAGGCAACGCCAAGACCAGCCTGCTGGTGGCTGCCTGCGACGCACACGAGCACGCGGAGGAGACGCTGCAGACGCTGCAGTTTGGGCAGCGCGCCATGTGTGTGCGCATCCAGGTGGGCAGCAGCTGTTGATAGATGAAGGGGGGCCACCTGCGTGGCAATTCCAGGCTGACGTTGCTTCCCCGGCATTCCCACGTGGCACAGCAGTCAGCTGTGCTACCGATGCAGTGTCGCATGCACTCCATGATTGAGCAGCAAGAATTGGGCCCGCCAACAGGCGATGGTGCTTGCATTGCATATGGTTGCTCGTCGCTCGGCGTGCTAGTGCACCGTGCTGCCAGCACCAAACAAATCCAACCATGCCCACCCCGCTCCCTGCCTCCAGGCTGTGGTCAACGAGCGCGTGGACTACCGCACGCTGCACGCCGAGATGATTGCTGCGCTGGAGACGCAGGACAAGAAGAGCACGCTGCTGGAGGCCAGCCTGCTGGAGAAGGACGCGCAGCTGGAGGCGGTGCAGGCGCGGCTGGCGGTGAGTGGTGGGCGGGGTGGGTTGGTGTGCGGGTGCAAGCGCTGCAGGGCTGGGTGCCCGTTCTTGCTCCAACGCAGCGGGTTGACAGCTCTGCCGTTCTGGCTGGCGCATGTCTGCTGACGCCCGTCCTCCGTGCCACCTGCCCCCTTCTCCGTCCGCCTGCCTGCAGAAAGAGAAGGCCCAGGCGGCGCGCATGGTGGAGGAGCTGCGGCAGGAGCGGGAGGCCCTGGAGGCTGAGCGGCAGCGCCTGCTGGCTGAGCAGCAGGCCGCGCTGGAGGCAGAGGCGCAGCAGAAGCAGCAGCTGCTGGCGACGCTGGAGGCCAAGGGGCAGGAGGCAGAGACCCTGGTGGCACGGCACGAGGCAGAGCGGCAGCAGCTGCTGGCAGAGGTGGCCGCTCACAAGCAGCAGCTGGCGGATGCGGCAGCCGCCGCTGAGGCCGCAGCAGCTCAGCACGCAGCGCAGCTGGAGGAGCAGCGGGCAGCGGCGGCTGCAGAGGCGGACCGCCTGGCCGCGCAGCGTGAAGAACAGGTGGCCGCTGCAGCGGAGGCGCAGATCAAGGAGCTGGCAGAGGTGAAGGAGGAGCTGGGGCGCACGCAGCAGCGGCTGGTGGGGTCGCGGGAGGAGGTGCGCATCCTGCAGGAGCACCACGAGCAGCAGCTGAAGGAGCTGGAGGTGAGGGGGAGGGGGTGTTGTGCCTTGGGGTCGGGGGGGTAGGATTTGATTGCCTTGGGCAAGTGCTGGCTTTAAGCAGGAGCACCACAAGAAACAGCTGAAGGAGCCAGAGGGGACGCGGGGGGCAGGGTGTTTTTGGGTTGGTTGGTACGCTGTGACTATCGCCTGGCCAGGGGCTAGCTTTGGGGATGGTAGTGCGCCTACACCCATAGTGCTAGTCCACTAGTGTGCTGCAAGCCGGCATCCCTCCCTGCATGCGCCTTCTTGTCTCCTGCTCAGAGCTCCCTTACATGCACAGACACCTTGGCCCAATACTGCGCCCTTTTGCTGTCACGCACCTCAATTCTGGTGCGCAACATGCCCGTCTTGGCCTGCAGGAGGAGTGGGCCGGCAAGGTGCGCGACGCGCAGGCTGCGGGCGAGCGCCAGGTGGCGGCTGCACAAGCCACGGTCGCTGCCCGCGACGCCACCATTGCCCAGCTGCAAGAGGAGCTGGCCTCCACAACCGCCCAGCTGCAGCAGGAGCTTGAGGCCACCACTGAGCGGCTGCAGCAGGAGATGGCGGCGCGGGCACAGCAGGCACAGCAGGACCTGGCGATGCGGGACACACGGCTGGACCAGATGGGCATGGTGGTTAACGCCCTGGAGGGCGGGAAAGCTGAGCTGGCCCGCCAGGTGGCAGCGCTGCAGGCGCAGCTGGAGGCGGCGCAGGCGCGGGGACGCCAGCTGGAGGCGGCAATGCAGGATGATCACGTGCGCGTGGGCGAGCTGCAGGCACAGGTGGGTGTTCTTGGGGGTGGAAGGGGCGGAGAAGGGTGGGGTGGCCGGCCTGGACTTGTGAAGCAGCGCAAGGATGCTTGACAGGGTAGAAGCAAAGTGGAGAAGGACAGGGGTGGCATTCAAAGCATGCAGCTCCTGCCGCAATCGAAGCATGCAGCTCCAGCCGCCTGACCCACCATCCACACACGGGCCTCACCGCCCCACTTTCCGCAGGTGGAGGGGTACGAGCGCTCCCGCATGGCCCTGGCCAAGTCCTTCTTCGAGAACAAGGTGCGGTCGGACGCCGCCAAGGTCATCCAGCGGCACTGGCGCGAGTACCGCCTGGCACGCATGCGCAAGCAGCAGACCGAGGGCTACCAGGTGAGCGCTGGGTGCAGAGGGGGCTGGCGGTGTAGCAACTGGGGTGGCGGGGTGTGAATGAAATGCGAGATGTTGTTGCAGGAGACTTGAGTTGTGTGCACGCGTTAAATTGGAGTGAAGAAGAAAGCAGTACAGTAGGAGAGCCTCCCACAAGCCAGTGCCCGCTGGCTTGCCACACGCGTGCCTGCATGTATCCACCCTCCCCCTATCTCCCCGTACATCATGCTCCTCAGTTCACCTTTGCCCTTTACCCGTGCTGCCCTTGTAGGCCCTGAACAACGCCAAGGCCATGCTGGGCACGCTTGCGCAGCAGCACGCTGACCTGGAGCAGCGGCGGCGCGCCAACCTGGCCTTCTCGGGGCAGACCCTGGTGGGTGCTTGGGTGGCTGTTGTACATCTGAGGGTACATCCCTACTTCCAGGGCAGGGCGAGAGGACAGGGCAGCTGCTTGTTGCATCCAGGCGTTGAAGCTATGCAGTTTGACATAGCACAGGCGTGCATGGGAAGTGCACTGTGACAAGCATGCATCCATCGGCCAGGCCGCACGCTGTCCCACACTGTGCCCCCCATGCTCCCCCTCCCCCCCCGCCCACAGGTGGGCGACAACCTGGATGTGCTGCAGGACGCGGTGGAGTCGATCATTGGAGCCTTCCTGCTGCCTGCACGGGTAAGGGGGCAAGACCGGGGGAGGGACAGGGCGGCATGCATGCAGGGACGGGCCTAGGCAGGGCGGGGCAGGACCAGCTGGCTTTGGGGTGCACAGCCGACTGGGTTTCCCCCTTTCACGTTAGCGCTTCCCCATCTGAATCACGCACCTTGTACGCAGTTTCCTTAAGCCCTTCCCCTGCCTGCCTGCATGCCTCCCCCGCCGCCTGCAGGACCTCAAGACGCTGCAGCGCTACCAGCAGAAGGTGGGCCCGCTGACGCGGCAGAGCGTGGCACCCCTGCCAGGCGGCACGTCGGTGCTCAGCCGTGGGGGCAGCGGCGCGCACTCGCCACGCAGCGGCGCACACTCCCCTCGCTTCAGCATCAAGGCTTCATACAACGCGCCCCTGGGGGACTCACGGCCGGGATCGGCGCGCAGCACACCGCGTGAGATGGGGGGTGGAGTGGGGCCTGCAGAGACGCCGCCCCCACCTGCGCCGCTGGCCTCACAGTTCCAGCAGCAGTACCACGTGCTTCAATCGCAGCAGGCGCAGCAGGGGCAGCAGTACAATGGGCTGCCACCCGGGCAGGCGCTGTCCCGGCAGCCCAGCGGCTCGGCGCTTGGGGCCGGCTACCCCCAGCAGCAGCAACAGCAGCAGCAGCAGCACCGGTTGGTGTCGCGTGAGGGCAGCTTCCGTGGAGGGCTGGCACACCTGGCAGGCAAGGTGATGGGCCAGGGCTCGCCGCTGGACCGCCTGCGCCGACTCTCATCCGGCTACCAGCAGCAGCAGCACGCATCTGCCGCTGTGTCAGCTGCACAGCAGCAGCAGCAGCAGGGCTACTACTGATACGTGGGGAAGGCAAACCCTCCCATGGCTGTTGTTTTGTCGCCCCTCCCGTGCTTGACAGTGATTACCCGTTTTCCTGCTGGCACCTCAAGTGCCGCCAATGGCTGCCCCGCTCATCATTGCTGCCTCTAACGAGAGACTGTCCGTGCGTGCTGCACCACAGCTCACTGTGCGCCCAACCCCAACAATACGCAACCGGACCCGACCTTGCCCCTGTGCCTCACAAGCCCCCGACCGACTGCAGCACTGCCTGCCAGAGAGCTAGTTACAATGCGTGAACTGTAAGCTGTAAAACTGCGATGAGCGGGGAGCAGGAGAGAAGTGGAGAAAGAGGAGCAGGGGAGGGTGCTTGCGTGTGAGTGCTGCCATTCACAATGCGTGAGGGTCAGCAGAGAGGGGGCGCGTGGTGCTGCCAACCAACAGCCGTGTGCACGCCATGGCTCTCTACTGCTCGCCGGCGCCGAACCACTCGTTCAGGTAGGCCAGGGCAGACTTCTCCACCACGATGCGGTCAGCGTTGAGCACATCGTACACCTGCGAGAGGGAAGAAAGTGGGGAGGTGAGTGGGAAGGCAGGCGAAAGGAAAGGTGGACAGCATGGAGGGCGGGCCACATGTGAGGGCTATTTTGTAGGCAGGCTTGGCCTGCGTCTGGCCGTGGCAGAGTGGAATCAAAGAGCGCAGCTGCAGCTGCATCCCCTTCCTGTCGCCTGCCTGCCCACCGGACTCGCTCAGAGCAAGCACACACCAGCCCCGCGCTGGCAGGGTGGATGGCCAGGGTGGGCACCAACCGACCCAACCATCCCCGACATGCCACAGTAACTAAATACAGCTGCCAGGCGCACGCACCGACACGGCGTTGGCGGTGTTGATGGCCATGGTGGCGACGTTGCGGCCCGACAGGTATACCTTGTCGTTGGCCTCGTTCACAATCAGCAGCACCTTCTCGTTCTGCACACAAAAGAGCAGCGATAGACAAGGGCGCGCATGTCAGCAGATAGGACGAGAGGCCAGCCATCCTACGAGTTCACATTCAGCAGCACCTTTCCCTCCTCTGCAAGGTGGCAACAGATGCCATGGCCATATGCCGCAGAGCCCGTGAGATAACCGCTCCTGGAGGCTGAGCGTGGGTGGGAGGCGCAGCCGGAAAGCGTGCACAGCACAAGCGCTGCGCTGAGCCTACCCAGGCCCTGCCACCCCTCCCCCCCAGCTGCCTCGCTCCATCAAGGCCTCGCCCAGCCTGCCCCCTGCCCCAGCCTCTGCCTCGCAGCTCGCCATGAACACACAGCCCTGCAGCACCCACATCTGGCATCCACACCCAATGCAGCCCGCACGCCCGCCGAGCAGCGCATGAAGTCACTCCCCGCCACCTCAGGCCCATGCCCTTTGCTGCCCCACGCCAGGCGCTGCCCCAGCCCCCTGCCCGGCCCCGCCCAGCACTCACGTTGGCATCCACGCCCATGGCAGCCAGGCCGCTGAGCAGCGCAGAGGTCTTGACGCTCTCCATCACGCTGAAGTCGTCGCACACCACCATGTCGGCGGCGGCGCTCTGCAGCGCGGTGGCGCACGCCAGCTTGCGCTCCTTCTTGTTCATGCTGACCGACCAGTCGCGGGGCTTGGGGCCAAAGGAGATGCCACCGCCGGGCATGAGGGGGGAGCGCTTGGAGCCGCGGCGCGCGTTGCCCGAGCCCTTCTGCTTGTACGGCTTGCGGCCGCCGCCGCGCACCTCGCTGCGGGTGAGCGTGCTGGCGTTGCCCTGCCGCGCGTTTTGCCGGCAGTGCACCAGGTAGCTGCAGGGGCGGTGAGGGGCCAGGCAACGCAGGCAAACGACAGTGAGGCAGGCCAGGCCAAGCACGCAGACGCCGCTCCCCAGCTCAAGCCCGCACGCCGCCACGCCGCCCAGCAGCGCATGGGCGACAATGCGCCACCACGGCGGGCTGCCTACCGGTGCACCAGGCCGTTGGCCACCTCAGGGTCCGCCACACGCAGCGAGATGCTGGCGTCCGCGCCGGCGTCCGCGCCGTCGAGCTTCTTCACGGGCAGCGCCACAGGGGCCGCCTGCACACTGGCCTGCACCAGCAGCTGCTTGCGTGCCGCCGTCTTCAGCTGCTGCGCCGGCTTGAACGCCAGGCGAGACCCTGCGAGTGCGCTCTGCATGACTGCTGCTTCCCACAAACAGCCAGCCGGCGCGTGCCTAGTATCTATATGACGTCTCAAGAGGGCAATGTGGGAGCCACGGTAGCGCAAATGCGCCACCAAGTTTGCCGTGCTGAGCCTCACCCCCCGCCCATCACAGCACGGCCTGCTGGGCAGACTTCCAAAGCATGGCCTTGCGGCCCTCTTGTCCATGTGCACTCGTTGAGGATCAGCTGCCGGTGCCGGTGTGCGGCTCGCTGGCCGGAGTGCCGGCTGCCCAATTGAACCAAACCTTGTCGCTGGCCTCTGGGGCGCCCTGGCCTTTCAGCCCCCTCATGCCGCACACGGGCCGTCACGAGCATCTAACGAGGGCCTTGTGGTTGTGCCTGGCGCTCACCGCCATAGCAGCGGTCGGCCTGCGGCAAGGCCGGCACGCCGCGCGCCGCCCGGGGCAGGCGCACAACCCACTCGAGCTCTGGAATGTGGGCGGCGTGCGGCTGGTACTATCAGAGGCGGCAGTTGGAGGCCCCAGCATCAGCTGCAATGTCTCTCAAATCCACGGCGAGGCTGAGTGGGTGGAGGTGACGTGGAGCGGGCTCCCAAGGGGTGAGCGAGCGGCGCTGGCATTTGCTTGAAGTACCACTGCAGGATAGCAGACACACCCTGCAATTGCAGTGGTGCTGCTACTGACTTGTTGGCTGTGGCATGCACCGCCTCTGGGCGGCTTGCGCCGCTGCTGGCAGGGCGCTGCGCTGCCACTGCCTCACCCCCCCGGCCGCGCACACACGCTGCTTCCGCACTTGCATCGTCCCGCAGCAGCCGTCATGTATAGATTTCTTCAACTTCCGTCCCTCCTGCAGGTCGCTACGACGACTACATAGCGCTCTACCCAGCAGGGGCAGACCCCACCCAGACAGCACCCATCAAGTACCACTGGGCGGCCCGCAGCCCCTCGCACATCTCGCTGGGCGCAGGCAGCGTGCGGTGCGTGCCGGGCGGTCCGGGCAGAGGCAGGGAAGGGAGGCGACAAAGGTGCTATCGGTGCTGTTTAGGCAGCAGATGAATATGCTAGCTAGGCAGCGTCTTTTCTCCTAGTACTGCAGCCAGTGTCATCGGATGTGTGTTCAGCTGCCAGGCACATGGCGCACCCAAGCCTTCCCTTCCACCCGCACGTTCCCTCCCCCACTGCCTTCCCCCCCTGCAGCTTCCGCGTCCTCAACATGCGTACCGACCTGCGCTTCGCCCTGGTGCGCAACGGCCTGCAGTTCCCCTCGATCGCCGCCTGGAGCGAGGCGGTGGCGGTGGCGCACCCCAACCAGCCCATGCAGGGGCACCTGTCGCTGACGGGGGCACCCGGGTGAGCGCAGGCGGTGGGGAACAGGCAGCGGGGAGGGAGGGAGAGAGGCAGCTTCGTTGTGATGATAGAGCACAAGTGTTGGAGTAAACTTAGTCTAGCAGTGCAGGGCAGGGAACGGCGGTCAGCTGGCCCACCTGCCCGCCTGTGTGGCTCGGCTTCTCTCCTCGCCTGGGCCACCCTCCATCTCACCCCTTTGCCGCCTCACTGCGCTCCCACCTGCCCTCCTCCTCTCTCCTGCAGGGAGGTGCTGGTGCAGTGGGTGACACGCGACGCCGGCAGCGCCCCGCTCGTGCGCTGGGGCATGCACAGCGGGCAGCTGGACCACTCAGCCCAAGGAGACAGCTTCACCTACAGCAGGGCCGACATGTGTGGCGCCCCCGCCAACACAAGCGGGTGGCAGATGGAGCCCGGGTGGCTGCACGGGGCGGTGATGGGCGGGCTGCAGCCGTCCACCCGCTACTACTACCAGTATGGCGACGAGGTGCGTGTGTGCCATGAGGTACCTTGCATGTGCATGCACTTTGTTGGGGTGAGAGGAGGTGCGGTGTTGTGAGTCGTGTTTCGGGCAGGGGCATCCAATTGGGCTCCTCGTACGTGGGCAGGTGGGCGGGAGGCGCAGGGCCGGGACTAGTCGCGTGCCTGCAGGGGCGGTCACGCAGGGGGCAGGGGACTTCCTCTGGAGCGCACCGCTCTGCCCGCTTGAGTGCCCTGCCAGCCAGCCTGCCAGCCAGCCAGCCTGCCTGCCCGACCCATGTGCGCACGCCCTCTGCGCCATCCCGCGCCCTCCATCCCCCGTCCGCAGGAGCTTGGGTGGAGCGCGGAGCACTCGTTCCTGTCCCCGCCTGCTGTGGGCCGGGACTCCTCGGTGCACCTGCTGGCTGTGGCAGACCTGGGGCAGGCCGAGGAGGACGGCAGCATGGAAGCCAGCGAGATGCTGCCCTCCCTGCTGACCACCGCCAGGCTGGCGCGGGAAGAGCAAGCGCAGCTGCTGATTCACAACGGGGACATATCATGTGAGCTGTGTGTGGGCATGCCCTCTGCTGTCGGTGCAATCATGCTCCTGCCGGGAGCGCTTCTCATGTATGGGTGGGTGAGGCCCGCCGGAAGCCCCCGCCCGCCTGTCTGCTTGGAGGCCGCCCATGGAGGCCGCCCGCTGCCGAGCCCTGCATGGCGGCCCGCTTCTTCTGGATTGTAAAATTAAAAGCGAGCTGGCCCTCCCTGCTCTGCCCACCCTCCCCCTGCAGATGCGCGCGGCTTCTCCTCGCAGTGGGACCGCTACTTTGACCAGCTGGGCCCCGCTGTGAGGCGCATGCCCTACATGACCACCGTCGGCAACCACGAGCGCGACTGGCCCGCCAGCGGCGACCGCTTCCCGGCGCAGGTGCGCATGATTTGGTGCTGCCTGTTGCCGGCCTTTGCGCTGGATCCCGGCAGCTTCCTTGGGAAGCTGACCAGCAGTTAGGGTTTGCTTGCTGCCCTGCCTGATTCCCTGTCTCTCTGCCCGGCCGCTCAACCACCCACCTGCTCTGTCCTAGCTGACCTCCTCGCCCCACCTGCCCTGCCGTTTTATGCCTTGCCACCAAAACCCCGCCCTCTCTTCCCGCCCACCCGCAGTACGACAGCGGCGGCGAGTGCGGGGTGCCGTACTATGTGCGCACCCGCATGCCCACCCCCTCCCAGGACCGCCCCTGGTACTCATTTGACTTTGGGCCCATCCACTTCTTACAATACTCAACCGGTGAGTGTGTGTGATGCACTGTTAGGGTGGGTTATGGGCTATGCTTCTAAGTGCAATCGTGCCCAGGCGGTTGCGCGGCCATCCACTTTGTCGCGGCTCCATGTGAGTGTATAGTCTCCTGGCTGGATGCCTGGTTCTGTGCGGCATCACACCCTGCATCCCCCCGCCGCCTGTCACCTCCAACTTCTTTCCACCCCACTCACCTCACCCCTGCCTCGCCCCCGCCTGCACAGCCCCTCTGTGAGCCGGCCAGTGACCCGCACCTCCTCCCACCCACCGCTTTCTTCCCCACCTTCTTCTTACCATCGTTTCCCCCACCCATCCACCCACCTCGTCCCACAGAGCACCTGTTTGAGCCAGGCAGCGAGCAGCACGGCTTCATCGAGGAAGACCTGAAGGCTGTGAATCGCAGCGTGACGCCCTGGGTCGTCGTGGGCGGCCACCGGCCGGTGAGGAAAGGGCAGGATCCTTCGGGCCAGGGGCGTGCTTGCTGGGAGGGTGGGGTCCGTGCCACGCCCGTGGGGCGGGGCAGTGGTGGGTGGCCGCTGGCCTGTGAGATAAGAGGCAGCCACGAGTGGAGGCACGGGCGGAAGGCGCGGAGGTTGGGCTGGGGGCGCAAGGGAGTGTGTGGGTTTCGTACACTGCACCTCAGGTGCTCAGCCAACCTTGGGATCAAGCTTGGCAACTTGGTTACGCCCTGGGGTCGTGGGAGGCCAGGCCGGCAAGTGAGGCCACAGGGAGGCTGGCTCTTGGCCCGGCTGGAAGGTGGGCGGGTGACGAGTGTTAGGGGCGCGGGGTGGGCGACGGAAGCTGTGGCACAACAGGGGGATGCGGCCTCCCCGCCGCCAGCCTTCCCCCGCGCCTGCCACACCGCACATTGTTTTGTTCTGTACCGCAGCTGTACATTGACAGCACCTTTTACGGCATCGTGCCCGACGGCGACCAGTTTGTGGCCAAGCAGCTGAGGGACAGCCTGGAGGAGCTGTTCTATCGCTATCAGGTGGGCCCAGGCAGCATGTGTGCTTTTTGTTCCGGTGTGGGAGTGAGCGGGTGGGTGGGGGTGGGGGTGAGTCTGACAGACAGAGTGCTGGGCTGCCGTTCACGTGGAGGAGCTCTTCTACCGCTATCGGGCCAGGCAGCGTGTGTGCTTTGGTTTGATGGCTGGGGTTGATGACAGGGCTTGAGGGCTGGAGCAGCTCTCATTTGAAGAGCTTGGCCTGCCCCGCCCATGTTGCATGCTTGCCTGCCGCCTGCGTTGTGTCCCCGCCTGCCTGCCTGCCTGCTGCCCCTTGTGCCCGCCAACCGCCGCTTCAACCCGCCCCCGCCCGACGCCCCATCCCTGCACTCCCCTTCTTCTATGCCCCATCCCGCAACAGGTTGATGCCACCTGGCACGGCCACCACCACAGCTACCAGCGCACGTGCGAGGCATTCCGCGGCCGCTGCCTGGGCCGCGCCGCCGATGGCACCGCCAACGCCCCGGTGCACCTTGTCATTGGTGGGTGGCTGGCTGGGGGCTGCTGGCTGTGCTCTGCTGCTGGGGGCTGCTGCTGGCTGTGCTCTTCTGCAGTGGGCTGCTGCTGGTTGCTGCTCTGCTGCTGCTGCTGCTGCTGCTGCTGCTGCTGCTGCTGCTGCTGCTGCTGCTGCTGATGATGATGATGATGATGGTCTGTTTTCGTTGCTGCCGTTCTCTCTGTGCCGTACTGTTTGGTAACGGCATATGTCCTTCGGGCCCCTCCTCCGCCCCTGCCCATCACCCCCCCATCCCCCTGTCCCTCGTCCCCCTGCTGGCCCCTGCCTGCAGGCCACGCCGGCGCGGGGCTCACCCCCAACGTCCACCTCTTCCGCCCCCGCATCTTCCAAACAGTCCAACTCAAGCACGGCTACATGAGGGTCGCCGCCAACGCCACCCACATGCAGCACGAACTGGTGTCCTCACTAGATGGCTCAATCATGGATGCCTTCACCCTGAGCAAGCCCGCCGACTGGGTTTTCGAGCCGCGCCCCGCCACGCTGGAGCACAGCGTGGCACAGCGCCGCAGCCGTGCAGCGCGCGACATGCCCGCTGTGGCGGTCGCCTGAGCGCGTCAACCCCGCGACAGGCACCCTTCTTCCGGCATGGACGCCTGCTGTTGTCGAGCTTTTTCTGCATGCTCTTTTGAGCCCAGCTTGCCTATGCTGCCCTCTCTTTGTAGTTACATGCCCCGTCCGGCGCAGTCTGTACCCCTACCCCCTCCTGTTGTGTGTACACTCGCCTGCCTGTTGTTTGATCTCTTGCCTGGTGTTGTTTCATAGCTGTACCATCTTTTGCCATATGCCTACCTCTCTGCCATTCATCCCCACGGCCCCTCCCAACATTTTGTTGCTCATCGCCAGCTCCTTGGGCCCACTCTTGCTTGCAGCTGGGCTTCCGGCCGCCTGCCCTGCTTGCCCCTGCCGCTGCTGCCGTAGGCATGTCTACAAATGCAACTCACGAGCGTTCCGGCTAAGCCACACAAGAGGTCTCTGCCTGCGACCGGGCTTCACGCACGCAGATATATATATTTAGAAGGGTGGCCAGTGGGCAGTGCTGCCGCCACTCGGGCAGGCAGCGATGGCGCTGGGAAGCAGCCGGGCATTCAATCAAAGCAACACGCGGCACAACTGGAAGGGTGATGGGGGGAGCGGTCGCAGAGGGAGGATGTGCATGGCGTGTGCGGCACTGATGGGTGGGATGTAAGGGCGTCGACGCCTTAAGGTGAAGAAGAAGAAACAGAACGTGCCCTTGGGCGTGGGTTGGGGGAACCAGCGGAGGGGCGTCTTGGGATGAGGAGGAAGGGGGAGAATGGAGGATGAAGGGTGATTGATGCAACGAGGCGTGCACATGCAAAGGAGTGGGGGGCTTGGTGGACTTAGGGTGTGGTGGGGGGTGGGGGGCGGCGGGGTAACAAGCGGTTGCGGAGGGGCAGGGCATCAGCAGCAGCCGGTGGCGTGTGAGCAGCAGCTAGCTAGGTGCAGGTGATCTGGATGTCATCGACGCCCATTGCAAAGAAGGTTTGGGTGTCCACCTCTGCAAACACAATGTAGATTGCCTGCCCCACCCAGGCATCGAGCGAGGCAGTCTTGGTGGCGTAGTTGCTGACCACTGGATCGCCGGCGGCAGTGCGCCAGACGATGCCGCTTGCAGGGAAAGTGGACAGGCTGGGGGGCGTGGTGGAGATGAAGGCGAGCGCCTGCTGGTTGGTCACGCCGGTGCTAAAGGTGTTCGGGGTGACGAAAGCGGCGTTTTGGTTCTTCAGCTGCACCTTGAAGGACAGGGTCTGGCCCTCGCTGTCGACGTTGTAGGGGAAGTAGAGCAGGTGTGCACCGGGACCGCCCTGGTCGGTCATTGCAGCCTTGGTTCCCTCGGCGGGTGCCTGCACAGGAAAGCTGTTTGAAGGGCTGCCGGTACCGGTCTGGATCAACCAGTTGCCTGACCCGGAGTTGAGGACGGTGAAGCCCGCAAAGGAGCCAGCCTCGAAGCCGCCGTTGGCCACGGGAGCGGCGTTGCAGCAGACGCCCGAGTCTGTGCAGGCGCCGGCAACGCACTGGCTGGTGGCGCAGCACGCGCCGCCAGGAGGGACAGAGCCGGGGCTGGGCACGGGGCTGAGGCAGGTGTTGGTGGTGCCCTGGCGGCAGCCTGCAGGGAAGGATGACGGAGGGGTGTAGGTGTAGGTGTAGGTGTAAGTGTAAGTGCAAGCGAGGGCCGGAGGTGTTATTGCATGCACAGCGCAGCGGGCTGCCGTGCCCTGGGCTCGCCCGACTGCCGGCAAGCAATGAAAAAGGAAGGGCTGCACCCTAGGGCACGAGTTGAGGAAGTTGGCCGGGCGTATTGCTGAGCAACCGTTATTGCTGAGCTAGCAAGCCGCGGCCAGGCTGTGCCCCCACGCCAGCGTTGCCCGCGCCCCCCGCGACCCTCTCCAGCTTGCCTGTGCCGCAGTCGCACTGCCCAGCGGTGGCGTCGCAGTTGCCAGTCTTGCACTGCCCAGCGGCGCAGCAGGCCTGGCCGAAGTTGAGGCTGTTGGCTTCGGGGGCAGGGTTCAAGCAGGTGTTGGTGGTGCCCTGGCGGCAGCCTGCAAGGAAAGGGGGGATGGGGGCAGGGGGGAGAGGGACATGTTGGCTCTTGTGCAATGGGCACGGCTGCCCTCCACCACATCGGCTCTCTCAACCCATGCCAGGGGTGCCGCGACTGTGCGGCGCCTTTTCTTCTTCCCCTTTAATACAGCTGCGCTGCCACCCGAGCTGCGCCACGACACCAGCGCTGTGCTGATCCGTGTGATGCCTTTGTCCAGCTTTTGTGCTGTGCAGCCACACAGCCCAGCAATGGCGCCGCAGCGGGTGAAAGCTTGCTGCCGCTCCCCTTGCCTGCCGTTGTCTGCCAAGGTGCCCCCTCTCCCTCAGCCCCTCTGGCCCCTCTTGCCTGCGGCGCACTGGCACTGCCCGCCTGGGCCGGAGCAGGCAAGGTCGCCGGCACAGCTCTGAGCGGTTGTGCAGCAAGCTGCGTCGGGGACGCACTTGTTGAAGGGCGGGGAGGCGACGATGCAGCGGTAGTAGCCGGGAAGGGCACAGCCTGCAGGGGTGGGGCAGGCAGGGAGGGCAGGCAGTAAGGCACACACACACACACACACAAATCTCCTTTAGCAGCACTCTGGCGTGCTGCATCCACTGCACACTGCTGCTGCTGCTGCTGCGGCAGCGGCGGCGGCTGCTTCTTGGGTGCCGCTGCTGTGCACCCAGCGCTGCTCCGGCGCCTCCCCAGCCTGCCTCCCCCCCACCAAGCCCTCCCTGCGCCGCTCACAAGGCGAGCCATCAAAGTCGCTGGTGGCGGGGAAGCCCACGGGGCAGGCCGCCGACTTGTCCACGCACTGCCGGTCATTGCCTTGCTTGCACGAGCACTTGCCTGCAGGCGGCACGGCGGGAAGTGGTGTGCGACTGGCAGCAGCGCTCGGCAGCTGCAGCAGGCTCACCAGCGGTGTACGGCAGCAGGCAGGGGAGGGACAGCAGGCTGGGGCGCTCTTGAGCTCACCTGGTCTGCACACGCAGCGAGGAATGCCTGCGCGGGTCACGCACACCTCGTTTCCAGTGCACTTCTGGCTGCCGCAGCCAAACTGAGCCGCCTGCAGGCGGCGGCTGGAGGCTTCGGTGGGCCTGGCCAGCGCCGACGACACAGCCAGCGCCAGGGCGGCCATGGCCAGCAGTACCGGCGCCTTGGTGCGCATGGCGGGCAGCTGGGTGCAGCCTGTCTGTGGGCTTGTTGTTGATCTGCAGCTCGCCAGGAGGCAGGGGAGAGCAGGTGAGCTCGCAAAGGGTCTGGAATCGCCAGCTGCGGTACACCGCCGACCGGCACCACACACCCAGCGGCAGCCCAGGGGCGCAAGAAGTCGGCGCAGCCCCGGCGAGACACGCCGCATCCCTTGCCCCATTGCTGGGGGGGGCGTTGCGCGGACCAAGGCGGTTGCGCCATCAGTGTGCCATCCCAGTGCAATGGGTGCTTTGTCTTGCCTATGCTCTCTTAGGGCCTCGGCGACGCAGGGTACCAGTGGCTGCCAGCGTAGCTTCTCACAGCTGCCCCCCCTCCTCACCCGCGGGCCGATATGGGGCTCGCTGGTCTTCGGTTCACGCTGCTTGCTTGCCTCCGATACCTGCGCACTGCACCGAGATGGGGCAGGCTGGGGTAAACAAGCAAATCGAAAGAAAAAAAGTGGTCCTGCGGGGTGGTCGATCGATGGCGCTTCTCGCCAGTCGCTACAGAGGTTCAGCTGCTCGACAGCAACTGTCAGCAGCCCCCCGAAACTCTCTGTGGGGTGTGAAGACCAGTGACTGGCCGCACCACTCAGTTCACTGGATGTTTTGCGCTCTCACCCACACGACTCACCCACACGACTCGTTCCTTTACAACTCTCAGGAACTGTGGAACAAACAGCGCAGAAAATTCCAGGGCAGGCAGGAGCGCCGGAAAAGAGGAGAGGGAGGTACAGCTGGCGGCAGCGGCACCATCCGCAGGTGTACTGCCGGCGTACCGCACACCCTGCGCAATGTCCGCATCTGCCAAATGATTGGACTGCTGGATTGTTACAGAACGGATGGCGTGCTGCCCAAGAAAGCTACAAGGAGCGCGAGGCCAGGCAAAGGCAGGGCAAATAGCGCTGGCCGTGGCAGCTGTACCGCCGCCACTGCAGGCGAGACTGGATCGGCGGCATGCATGGGGTAGGGAGAAGGCATTCTTGGCTGAAGCATTGAGGAGCACAAAAGGAGCCACGAGGCAGCCGGCGTCATGAGGCAGACTGAAACGGCACCAGGAGGCTGCCGCTGGCGGCGGTGGATGCCTGGCAGTGCCGGCCACAGGATAGGTAAGAAGCAGGGACTGGACAGGGCCGGGACAGCACCGAACGGCAGGTGCATGCTGCACCATGATACGCTCCTTGCAGGCTGATGCATGACTTGCCATGAAAGCGAGGTGGGAACCCACAATGAGCACAGACCCCAGCATGGCCACAGAATTGGCTGGCAACATAGCCTGACAGCCAAATGCTGCCGGGCTCGAGGACAGGCCGTCAGTGTGCCACCCCTGCGCCATGCGCGTGCACCATTCCTGGCTTGCCTCTGCCCCGATCCGCTCGCTAGGGCTAATGCCTCATCCAGAATTATGTCTGCCTGCTTTCATGTGCCGAGTGCCGTTTTGCAGCGCTGGTACATACAATGAGCAGGCCAAGAGGGAAGGACCAGGATGGGCAGTGTTGATAGCCTGCCAGGCAGTGCTGCTGGCTATTCAATGGAAACACCGCACAGCGCTGTGCCATGCTGCACCACGTCACACTGCTGCGTGTTCCACCGCCAATGCACCCTTGGCTGGGGCGCCCTCCAGCCTCTCAGCTCCGCTCGATACCACCACCAGCCGCTGCCCCTGTCCCTCCTGCAGCTGTTGCTGCTGCTGCTGCCGCTGCGCGTCAGCCCACTTCCAGAATATGTATGCCGTGATCGCAACCACCACCACACATATTCCCGCGACCTGCAGAGCAAGCAGGCGGGGGAGAGCAGCGGGCACATCAAGGCTGGGTGAGGCGGCAGAAATGGCGGCGGCGCAGGGCGGGAGGTGAGGGGGCACATTCCACGTCACACGACGCTGCAAAAGCGCGGTGGGAGTGAGCGCTTCCAGTCAGCGGCACTTCTACACAGCGCGCATAGCGTTGGTTTCACCGCTGCTTCTTCGTCTCCCTCCGCCTTGCCGCTTGCTTGCCAGTGCATCTCGACCGCGCCTCACCTGCAGCCCGGTGCGGATTGTTGTGGCCCCCAGGATCAGCTTGGACAGGCCCGCTGAGAAGACGAGGCGGAGGGAGACGAAGAGGGCTGTGGTGGGGGCTCCCAGGTGCCAGATCGAGTACTGCATGCGGTAGCAGGGAGCAGAGGGCCATGATCCGGCTGATGGGTGGGCAGGGCAGAAGGGGGCACGAGGCAGCAGGCGTCATGCAGGCGGTGTGGGGCAGAACGCAGCTGCCAGCGGTTGATGCACGCAAGTGTTTGCCACATAGGCAATGGGTAAGGAGGCGGGGCCGGGCCAGGACAGAGCGGCAGGTGAATGACGCAGTACATGCGCTCATTCAATGAGGCCTGCACACCGAGGTGACTTACGGTGAAGGCGAGGTGTGGGCCCACCATCAGCACAGACCCCAGCATGGCCAGCACAGCCCAGTCGTTTGCGTCCCAGGGCGCCAGCTGTGCCGCCCAGTCAGCGCCATCCAGCGGCAGCGACAGGGCGCAGAACAGCAGGCAGGATGCGGCGGTGAAGAGGTACTGCAGGCCGGGAGGTAGGTGGAGGGGAGCACGCAGGAACAGCGAGGGGCATTCAGCACCCGGAGGAGGCCCCTGATGGAGGTGCTAGCTATAGATGCCTTGCTGGCCTGGCAGCACAGGAGGGCACTGCAGCGGCAAGCCGCCCAGCAGCCCAATCAAGCTGCGCCCTGGGTCACTCACCATCAGCTGCCAGACAGTGATCCCCATGTGTCGCATCGACTGCACAGTGGGGGCACACAGCAATGTCAGCACCAAGGCCGGAGCACCAGAGCTGCTCATTGTTGAGGGAGGAAGAGACGAAAGAAGACCGCCTGCCCGCCGGACACAGCCCACTGCGCCCTGCGCTCCCCAACTGGTCGGCCCCCTTCTATCAGTCCCCATGCGCACGGCTCACTTCTCTGGCCCTACCTGTAACAGGACCTGCCCTGCCACACCGGTGCACACACCCAGCACCGGCAGGCCAAATCCGAGCCAGCCACGCCCGTTGTTGAGCGAACCAGCAGTGGTCTGCAGCAGCGCAGGCACCGGCAGGAAGAAAGTGGGCAGGAGGCGCGGGAGGCGAGCAGACACCCTCATGCCTCCTCCCCACAAGCAGCGCCTGGCAGTGCTGCCACAGTACCGCAGCAGCCTCGGGCCTCACCTCTGCCTGCACGACAGCTTTGGGGGATTTGAACCCACCTGTCCCATGCTGGGCACAAGAACCAAGGCAGCGCCGCCCAGCAGCACCACAGCGGTGGGCCAGATGACGCGCGGCAGGCGGTGCTTGAGCAGCAGCGACTGGACGAGCGCCACACCCAGGGGCTGGAAGGTGAAGACTAACTGAACTGCAAGCGAGCGAATACAGCAGGTGACCAGTGCAGAGGGTGGGATGAGACCACATGATGGGAGACGGGGAGACTGGGGGGCGCACACACCTCACATCCCGGCACCAATGCATGCATGCATATGCACATACATGCATGCACACACACCCCACCGCCCCAGGCATGCGCAGTGGAGACGGCGCTCGCCACCCCACCGCCCCACTCACGAATCGAGGGGTCCACGAATCCCGGTGCCATGACTTGGGCACCCATGCTCACTGCCACTATCGTTGTCATGGCAGCCAGTGCGAGGCAGCTGACCAGCTGCGGGCGGCGCCGCTGCAGGGCTTGGAAGCGCCCGGACAGGCCGCGGGCGAGCGGCAGCTCGGGGCGCAGCGCGCACGGCCGCTCCGGCGGCGCTGGGGAGGGACACGGGGCGGAGGGCGCCCCTTCATCTGCTTGAGTGCAACACTTGAATGATGCATCGCTGCTTGCAGCTGCCAGGCCCTTTTGTTTGGTAAGCCGCTGGATTGAGCGCCAGAGCAGGCGCGGCAGGCCGTGCACGCAGAGGCAGTTGGCGAGCCCCAGCAAGTTGACGAGCAGTGTGAGGCGGGCCGCTGGCACGCCAGGATGTGAAACGACCTGCGTTGATGGCGTGCTAAACGTTGTAGGGCAAGCAGCAAGGGGCCAAGCCCAGGCAGGCAGGTGGGAGCGGCGGCAGCCCGGTCGGCGGGCGGGAGGGCAGGCACGGCCCTGACCTGCAAGTAGCGGCTGAGAACCCCGATTAGGGCGGCTGAGAACTGCGCAACAACCGGCAGCAGCAGCCACAAGAGGTGGGTGAGCCACTGCGGCACCGAAGCGTGCGCCTCGTCGGACATAATGCTGCGCTCCGCACTCCCCTCCCCGCGGGACCAGCTGATGTCTTCACTTTCGGGTTCATGGCGCAGCGCTCAGATTGCGATCGTGCAGTTGCAACTGGCCGCTGCCACTACTGAGGAGGATGAGGTGATGTGCCTGCTTTGCAGGGACATCCTCAGGTGGGCTGCCCGCTGCGCAGCGGGCGCACATGCATGCACCAGCATCCTGCACGCCAGGCGGCATTGAAGTTGGCTCAGCCGCCATTCAGAGTACACGGCAGTGAGTCAGGAGCAGCTGGCTGTTACAGTGGACGGGGATGCCGGTACTTGGGAATTTGGGACGGGTGCCTGCCCGACTCCCGCCAGCGGCAGCGCACCTCTGCACAGGCACTCGTACTCTATTCAGCTGTCTTTGGAGCCCTTACATGTGCTCGTTACGCCCATAGCAAAGGCAGCATTGACTCTGATACTACAGGATGAGGAGGCCGCAGTTGGCTGCCTGCATGGCACCCCCCTGCCGCCACCCACCGCACGGCTTCCACTGGGTGTGCCCCATTCATGAACGGTATTCTGCCCTGCAGCTCACCTCCCAATCCTTGGTGCTGAACACATGGGCGCACAGGCACACAGTTACACGATACACACACTTGCAAGCATTCTTATTGCAATCAGGAGCACCGCCTGCTGTGCTGCTGTGTGACAGGCAGGCAGCCAGCCAGCCATCTGTGCAGTTTGTAGGTACACTGTGGGCCTCGACTGTCCCACCATCGTCTGTCTCACTCGGGTGCCACGCGGCAGGTGGCACTGCCTGAGCAGCCGCTGCCGCCGCCGCTCTTGCCCACTCTTGCCACTGGCCTCACTCGGCGGCTGGCTACAAATCAGTCAGGAGCCGCCAGCAGGGGTGCTGCCCGGGGTGCCGTCGCTGACGCAGCCCCTGCTCTTGCCTTCCAGCGTGAGCCAAGAGGGAGCCGCCAGCTTAGGCCCCGCCGGCGGGGGCGCTGCCGGTCGTCCCGGTGCCAGCGGTGGCGCCGCTCTTTCCCGCCATGGAGCGAGCCATCTTCTCGAGCTCGCCCCGCTCAACCACGCCCGTCAGGTCGGCCCCACGGCCCTGCATGGCGGCACACGTAGGTGGGCAGGAGGTGAGTTGAGCAGTGACCAGCCAGGCAGCAAGCATCTTCTGCAGTTTGTTCCGCCCTAAAACGCCTGTCAACCTGCACCACGGCGGATAGGTGAGGTCCCTGGCAGGTGAGCAGGGTGAGCAGGCGGGCAGCAGGCAGGGAGCCTGGAGGCGGCAGAGGCAGCCTAGGGCAGGGAGGCAGCGGAGGTGTAGCATGCAGGCGTGGTGGAGAGGCAGGGAGGGGGGTCACACAAGCCGAGTGTGGTATTGCCAGAGGGAGATGTGCCGGCGGTGGGTCCCATCCAAGCAAAAGTGCCCCTTCTGCACTCACCTCCAACCACTGCTTGAGTTCATGTGTCTTCATGTGGTGGAACTCGTCATCTGGTCCTGCAACCGTGGCAGATGGTGGGACAGATAGCCGCTGAAATGGGGAAGACTTGATGCGGGGAAGACAGCCTGGGGTACTGCACAGGCGCCGCCCGCCCGCCGCCGCCTTCTAGAGGCGCCATACACCACCCAACCGCCGGGGACCCGAGCCCGCGCCGCTGCCTTGGCAGCGCACCGAAGTCGCCGACGTGCTCATAGGGAGTGTGGTGCTTCTCCCCAAAGGCTCCGGCAGCCTCCATTGCAAGACTGGGCGCGCGCGCTTTCCGCGAGCTGGGATGCCGCACAAGAGATCAGAAACGAGGGCAGGTGTTCTGGTTCGCCTTAAATTGAAGAGATCGAAGTGTCGGGGCGAGGTCGGAGCGCCCCAAGCCCCCCAGCGCCACGCTGCGCATGTCCTGGCGGCGGCGGCGTTGCACAGCGGGCGCTGCCCCCCATCAGGCTTCCTCTGCTCAGGCGATTATACATTTCTCAAATCCTATTACAACTAAGCCAACAGCCGCATTGAACAAGAGTGTGCTGCAAGGGCAGGGGCTCCGACCGCCGGGCAGTGCAACTGCACGGGCACGTTGCCGTTCATGCACGTTCAACCCCTGCTGTGTCCGACCTCCAAGCTCGCATTTCCATCCCCCGCCTTGGCGCCTCCAAGGGGCCGCATCACCATCCCCCCAAGCCGCAGTCAGGCGGGGCCCTGGCCGCCTCCGGGCGGGGCGCTGGCACTGCCTGCTCCTGGTGTGCCACCTGGCGCCATGGAACGTGCCATCTCCTCCAGCTCCCTCCTCTCCAGCACCCCCCTCACATCCGCCCCACGCTGCTGCAGAGGTGTAAGAAAGAATGAGCAAAGGCAGGAGGGTGAGATGTAGGCAATGCGGCAGCGTGGTTGCTTGGCCTGCTGGGCCAGAGCGTGGGCGCTTGCTGCGGGGCGACAGGCAGCTGCAGTTGCATGCAGCTAGGGCCGCAGACACCCAGGCCTGCTCCCCCCTCACCTCCAGCCACAGCTTGAGCTCGCTTGTCTTCATGGTGCCGAAGTCTGCAGAAGAGCAAGGGAAGGGGAGCAGACATCTGAGAGGCCGGGAGGCAGATGGTCACCTGTGCCGCCCGCTGCCAGCGTGACGGCGGCCCGACCGCCCAATCCACCCTTTTGCGCCTCCGCGTCCCGCGCTGGCTCCGCCCGCCCTCCGCCTCACCCGTGGTGCTCTGCAGCACCGTGTGCTCGCGCTGCTGCGGGCCCTGGCCGCCTGAGGAGGCAAACGAGGTGGCAGACACGCCGCCGCCGGCGGTGCGCCGCACGTCTGTGTGGGTGTGCTCCCCGCTGGCCCCTGCGTAGCCCTGCTGCCTGTACATGGTGCACAGTAAATGACGGACAGCGGGTGTTTAGGACAAAAAGAGAGGAAGGCAGTAGATGTAAAGAAATGTGGTTGAGGTGCTTTCAAGTCCTGCTTCCAGAAGCCGCCTCGTGTCACACTCCAAGGGTGAGGGTACGTTCTGCTATGAATGGCTTGCACTGAAGAGGTGAAATCGAGAAGCCATGTTGCCTGGAAATGGTGGAAGCCAAATGAGGCGCACACTCATGGCAGCCAGGCCTGCAAGCGGCGGCACGCTGTGCGCTGTGGCGGCGGTGGCGCGGCGCTGGCGCGGCGGCGCGGCGGCGGCGGAGTGTGCTCTGTCGCGTATCTTCGCTTCAGCAGTTCACCGCGTCCGTAACTGCCCCTTGTTGCGTAGCATTCTCGTTGGCTTGCTCCCAGGCGCACACATTTGCTGGCACGGCCATTCCGCTTTGCGCGCCATTGACGAACTGCCTAAGCCCTGGCGGCTGTGGGGCCAAAATCTAACACAAAAAATGGGCATGCCGACACCCCCACGAGCTGGATGGCTGCTGGTTGTGATGGCCGCCGCTGCGGCGGCAGCCGCGGTGGAGGCCGCTCGCCTCGAGCCTGCAGCTGTGCAGCTGACAGCCTTGGCAGCCGAACTTGGGCCGGCTGGCCTCGAATGCTCACCCTTTATCAATGTGACCCTCTACGGCGAGGCGCTGTGCCCCTACACGTACGTCACTGCGCCAGTGCAGCAACGGGCCGGGCAGGTTAACCCTAACTTAGGGCGGCGGCAGGACAGAGCAAGCTTGCTTCTAGTATGCGTTCTGTCGGCCACGGCGGCAGCCCGGATGTCACTCAAACCAGAATCCAAGGCGTACTGATGCTGTGTCAGCGGATGGGTGTGTATGTTGAGCCAACCAGCAATGCCCCTGTACAATAGCTCCTCACACGTCCGCACGCTCACCCCTCTGAACAGCGCATCCTCCATCCCTGTGGTGCAGAGCCGCCTTCATCACTGACACCCTGGCGCCGCTGCTGCCTGATGGAGGTTTTGCCAACATCATCAAGTTCAAATGCGTGGCCTGGGGCAACGCCAGGCACACCAGCAAGGTGAGATGATGCGTGTGAGCCACCAATCTGTTTGTGCGTGGGGTGCGCGCCGGAATGCATGCAGCGCGGGCGGCCCAACCAATCTGCCAGAAGCGTTGCTTTCTCGCCGGGCCAGCTGTGGTTCACATTCTGCATGCCGCTAGCTGCCCGCCCATGCTGTGCCTGCTGCTCCCCTGCTGCCCCCCAACCCTGCCCTCTGCCCGCACACCTGCGGCTCTGCAGGGCGTGAAGTGCCAGCACGGCCCTGCTGAGTGTCGGTGAGCAGTGTGGACCAGCTTGCATTTATTGTGCGCTGCATGCCCCTGGAATGCCGCTGCCTCTGCGCCACGACTGCTTAGTGCTGCATCAGACCTGCGCCCCCTGCCTGCCACCCTGCCTCCCCAGTCTCCAGCCAAGTCAACAGCTCTGCCTGCCAGCCAGTGAGGCGGCCGCTGCCGCCACTTGTTATCCGCTGCTCCAGGAACAACTGGTTCGTCACTGCATCTTCATTGACTCATGTCAGCTCATGTCAGCATATTGTTCTCTGCTCATCTGTTTGTCCACCGCTCTCCACGCGCTGCAGGCTCAACCGCGTGATCAACTGCGCGCAGAAGCTGCGCCCAGCTGTGCACGAGTGGCTGCCCGTGGTGGTGTGCCTAGAGGGCACCCCCCTCAAGGACATGGAGGCCGCCGTGGAGCGGTGCACTGAGGGATCAGTGCTGGGGGCTGGCGAGCTGTGGTCGTGTGCCCAGGGGCCGGTGGGAGATGCACTGGAGCTGGCAGCGGCACAGGCGACGGCGGCACTGCGTCCGGAGCATACGTGAGTTTGTGCCTGCCTGCCTGCCTGCCCACGTAACTGCCTGCTGCCTTCCCACCTGCCTGCCTACTTTCTGCCTGACTGCCCACCTGTCTACCTGCCTGCCTACTTTCTGCCTGACTGCCCACCTGTCTGCCTGCCTGTCTGCCCACCTGCCTGCCTACCTGCTTGCCTGTCTGCCCACCTGCCCGCTTGCCTGCCTGCCTGCCTGCCCCCTATGTCGGCCCACCTGCCCTCGCCCTGTGCGTGTGTGCCACATGCCCGGGTGCTTGTTGGTGTGCTACACCTCGCCCAACCGCACCCCAACCCGCCTGGCATGCCAACTGAATGCCGCTGCAGCTACGTGCCGTGGGTGACGCTGAACGGCATTGCTTTGGGAGAGCTGGATGCCAAGCTGAAGCTCATCGCCTGCGCAGCCTTCACGGGGAAGCGCCCCGCCAGCTGCTGGGACCCTCCTGACGCGGATGGCGGCGTGGCGGGGGAGACGGCAGCCGTCCCGGCACGCAGGGGCGTGACTTGGAAGGAGCGGGTGTGAGCCTGCATGCATGCATGCGTGCAGCAGCGGGCACAGTGGGCTTGCTGCCCAGCACTGCCCTTGCCCGCCGCCTCGCTTTCGAGGCTTCAGTGCGTTCAGATGTCGAATCTGTGTGATGTTGTTGATGTGATGTAATAATTTCCGGGAACAGCACGTACAAATCGAGCTGCTCACGGAGACGTAATGGCAGCCGAGGAGTGCAGCACGGTGGGCGGTGTTAGCGCGCTGTGCTGTGGCGGCAGCGGCGGAGCGGCGGCGGCAGCGGTGCATATCAATCGGGGTGTCCGTTTCGCGCTATTGATGGCCTTGTATCGACAGCTTCCTACAGAGCGAAATGCTGAGCTTGTGCGGAGTGCTGGCGGAGCGGCTGCTACGGGAGACCACTCTCCGCGCTGCCTCTCAGCAGCTCGTCAGCCTCAGAAGTTTTGGGATCGGGTTCGCCGCCTCCGAGGCCCGCCGGCAGGGCGGCAGCCCCTTCAGCAGGGGCCGGCACACTGCCGCTGCCGCTGCCGCTGTCGCTCCGGCAGCCGCCACCCCACGCCACTCTAGCCTGCTTGTGCTGCACCCTGCCAGCCAGTCGCAGTACAGCCTGCAAGAGGGCATCCGACTTGGCGAGTCACTCGCAGGTACGGTCTGTGTTGAGTGAAAGATGAGCAAGGGTGCCCTGCGTGAGCGGCAGCCTTCTTTGGGAGAGGCTGCCAGTACAAACGCTGAACTGCTGCTGAACCTCAAGTGTTGCTACACTATTCCTGTTGAATGATACCCTCCCCTTGGCGCCGCATCTTACTCCTCCATATGCCTACCCTACAGGCGAGTCGCCCGACTATGAGTGTGTCGGCTCCGCCCGCCGCTTGCGCGCCTCCCCTGCCACCTTCTTTGGGAGCGGGCAGGTGGAGGCCCTGCTGGCACGCATCCACGTCACCAACCCACAGCGGTGCGTGCCCAACTGCGACAGGTTGTGGATCTTGTTTCGCTTGGTAGCATGGTGTTGGCTGAGGCCGGCTGGCATGCACACACGCCATAGAATCCCCAGCAGTGCGTGCCCAACCGCACACACTTCCAGCCGCCTGTTTTGCTTTGTAGCATGGTATGGGCACAGGCTGGCTGGCATGCGCACATGCCACCAATCCCCAGGGGTGCGCACAACTGGTCAAGGCCTCCGCCTGACAGCACATCCTGGCCCTCATCTCACCAATCGCACACCAAGCTGTCCCTCTCATCCCACACTGCACACCTCCCGCCACCCTGCAACTTGTTTAGGGGGCACGTGCAGCCAGGCATCCAGCCACTCTGACATGCACACACACAAAACCTGCGGCCCTGATGACTCTACCTGCATGCCCCCTCCCTGCCCCCCCGCAGCGTGTTTGTCAACCACGCGCTCTCGGGGGTGCAGCAGCGCAACCTGGAACGCGCCTGGGGGCGGCCCGTGCTGGACCGGGTGGCGCTCATCATCGAAATCTTCAGCCAGCGGGCGCGCACCGCAGAGGTGGGGGGGCTTTTGGCACTGTTGAATGCATGCCTTGGTTGTTGAGAAGGGGTGGGGGACGGGTCAGCGCATTGTTGATGAGGATGGGTTGAAGCCGGCTCAGCGCATGCATGGTTCAGGAGGGCAAGGTGGAAGATGGCTCAGGGCATGTGCGAGGTGGGCGGAGGGGTGGAGCCCCAAACAGGTGCCTGCCCGCCTCCCCTTGCTCCGCCGCAGGCCCGCCTGCAAGTCGAGCTGGCCTGTCCACGTAATACCTTACCTCTCACAAATTCCTTGCCTTCAGTGGTTACGGTTCTTGGTAGTTCATGCTCAACAGACTACTGAGCAGCAACCTATCCTGCCCTGCACACCCACACATCACCCCTGCAGGCCCGCCTGCAAGTGGAGTTGGCTTCCCTGGAGTACGCCGCCTCCCGGCTGGTGCGGGTGGTGGATGCAGCCAGCGGGCGGCGCACCGCGTTTGGGCTGGAGGGGGACACCGAGGTGGTGTCGGCACGGGAGCGGGGGCGCAGCGGCAGCGGGACGGGTGAGTGGGCTGGCTGGCAGGGTTGAAGGCGGGACAACATTGGGGTGTTGGCGCGGGAGCGGGGGCGCATTGGCATCGGGACGGGTGGGTGGGTGGATGTCTGGGTGGGCTGGTTGGGTCCGAGGCGACAGGGGTGGTGTGGTGGGGGAGGGCAAGAGGCGCAGCGGCAGCGGGGCGGGCGAGTGGGTGGGCTGCCAGGGTTGGAGGCAAGACAAAAGTGGTGTTGGCACGAGAGTGAGGGTGTAATGGCACCGGGGCAGGCAGGGGTTGGGCAGGGTCGCAGGCGACACACGGTCGGTGTCAGCATGAAAGCCGGGGCGCAGCGGCAGCAGGACATGTGGGCGACCATGCAGGGCAGCCAGGTGGGGCAATCAAGAAGGCAGGTGGGTCGGTCAGCAGTTGGGGCACGTGATGCGGGAGCGTGGGGCTGCATGTGTGTGGGATCTTGGGGTGGGGCACACAGGTGCAGGCGGGGCGCTGTGCCTGGCAGGGTGCAGTGGGGTGGCGGTCCGTTTCTCTGCGGTGTGAAGGAGCTCGCGTGTGTGCTCCATCTGGCGGAGCCTTGCTTGGCAGCTCTGCAATGCCACGATCCCTCTGCACTGCGCTGCGCTGCGCTGGGGCACACCCACCTGCCACTCTGACCCCTTCGCCCTGCGCTTCGGCGCCCTCCTACCTCGCTTCCCGTGGCGCAGGCGGCCTGGGCGGCGCGGGCGGGCAGGGCGAGAGTGAGCTGCAGCTGCAGCGGCGGCGGGTCGCCGACCGGCGCAAGCAGCTGCAGCGGAGGCTGGAGCAGGTCAGGAAGACGCGGGCGGTGCAGCGCGCGGCGCGGCAGCGCAGTGGCAAGCCGCAGGTGGGGCGGGCTGGGATGTGAACGGAGGGCTGGTAGTGAGCAAGGCGGGGAGTAGATCGGGTTGGTAGTGGGAAGGGCTGGTAGTTGAAAGGGTGAGAGGGTTCGGCGTGGGCTGTTGGGCTGGCGTGCAGGGAGGGTGCGGAAAAAGGGCGGTGGCTTGTAGATGCAGCGCTACACCACAGTATGGGTATTCGTGCGTAAACAATGCAGTCGGACCCCCCTGCATCCCTGTTTTCCTGCCATCAAAACACCCCCAGATCGCCATTGTGGGGTACACCAATGCGGGCAAGAGCTCGCTGCTGAGCGCGCTGAGCAAGTGCGGGGAGGCGGGGGTGGAGGACCGCCTGTTTGCCACGCTGGACCCCACCCTGAGGTGAGGGGAGCGCGGCAGGTTTTTTTGAGTAAAGTGTGTGCATTTGTGTGTATGTGTGTATGTGTTGTGGGGCCGGGTTGGCAGGTGTGGGGGCTGGGATGGAGGACCGACCATTGTGCCATGCTGGGCCCCAGTCTGCGACGAGAGCGGAGCAGCAGGGCGCAGGGCAGTGCCTCCCATTATATTCCACTTGCTCGTTCAAACGAGCATACTCATGCGCACCCGCCCTGCATCCTGCTCACCCCCAATTATCCCACCCTGCCCGCCCGTCTGCACCCCTCCCCCTCCGCCTGCCAGGCGTGTGATGCTGCCTGCCTCCGGGCGCGACGCTATCCTGTCTGACACCGTGGGATTCATCAGCGACCTGCCCACCCAGCTGATCGAGGCGTTCAAGGTGGGTGGGCGAGGTGGTTTGAATGGGTGTTTGGGGCAAAGAGATGCGTGAACCCCTTTGTGGGACAGTACCCACCCAATTCAGGTGGGCGGGTGGGTGTTGTTGAATTCAGGGCTGGACCTGCCGCTTTCTCTGAAAGCGGCAGGTCCAGAAAGCATACTGTACGGTCCCCCCTGCCTCTGCGTCATCCCTGCCTCGTTTCCTTTGCCTCCCATGCCGCCCCTCCCCCCCCCCCGACGCCTCCCCTGCAGGCCACCCTGGAGGAGGTGACCGAGGCAGACCTGCTGCTGCATGTGCTGGACGCCAGCAGCCCGCAGGTGGGGTGGGGTGGGGGACACTCTGATGTGGGGCACCAAGATGGGGGCACGCTTGTTGAGGGTTGGGAGACAGCGGTGATGCTGAGCATGGCCCTGGCAGACGTGTCACGGTGGTGCTAGTGACCCTGGTACTGCTTGGGCAGGCAGTACCTGGACGGCCTCTTCGGATGCACGGCCTCCTGACTGGTGTTCTTAGAGGTGGGTGCTGCCATTTCTGCTGCTATCATGCCCCCTGCACCTTCCATCGTAAGCTGCAGCAGCTGCCCTTAAACCCACTGCCCTCCTCCCGACCCTGCCCCGCAGGTGCTGGAGCAGCGTGCGGCCGTGCTGCGCGTGCTGCGCGAGCTGGGAGTGGGGCAGCAGCGGCTGGAGGAGTGCGTGGTCGAGGTGTGGAACAAGATAGACCAGCTTGCACCGGCAGCTGCTGACGACGAGCAGGGGGCACCTGCTGATGTGACACCTGCTGACGTGACTAGCAGCAGCCACAGAAGCGTTGACGGCAGCAGCGGCAGCGACGGGGTCAGCGCCGTGGACGGCAGCGGCCTGCAAGCGGCGGCGGCAGCTGGCCTGCTGCCGCCTGCTGTGGAGGCGCTGCTAGCAGGGAACGCTGCAGCGGCAGCCTACCGCCCAACGGCAGTGGCCACCAGTGTGCTGCGGGGTCAGGGCCTGGGCGAAGTGCTGAGCACGGTGGAGGCAAAGGTGAGCAGAGGAGTTCGGGGCAGATGTTGGGGCAGGGTGCACTGGGGCAGGGTGTCGACATGCACCCAAGTGCGCATTACTGGGTCCGTCTCGCAAGCGCTGACCACCCATTCCCTGCCGCGCAGCTGCAAGCGCTGCTGGACAGCAGGCAGCAAGTGTCGCGGCGCAGCGCCAAGGTGGCAGCTGCAGAGGTTTGGCGGCAGGAGGAGGAAGGCGGCCGGGGGTTGCCAGTGCGCGGCGGGTGAACCACAGGCGAGGCGCAAGGACAGCTGGCATCAGTTCAGGGGCCGCTGCAGCGCGCACAACTGATCACTTTCCGCTTGTTGGCTGCCCGTGTAACGCGACCTGGTCAATCAAGCAATCCCCCGCTTTCCTGAGCGAGCACTCGAGTTTAGGGAGCCAGCTCCCGGCGCCGCCCCCCCTGGTTACAGGCGGTGTGCATTCGAACGCCAGACAGCAGTCACCAAGCCGCCGCGGCCAGTGGCACCTTTCGGGCCGCGGCCTTGTGAGCGCGGCCAACCTTTTGCACGGCCCAGCCCCCGGCGCGCGCTGTCTGGCGCCAGAATCAGTACATAACACAGACGGCTAGGTTGCAGCCTTAGGAGCAGCCCAGCAGTCAGCAGCAAGATGGTGGCGGGGCGGCCGGCGCTCTCACCGTCCGTCACCCTACATGACCGTGCAAACCTGCTTGCCCTGCCCGCCATCGGCTGCATGGTGGTGGCAGGCCTGCTTGGATACGTCGACACAATGCTGGTGGGTGCTGCTGGTGGGGGCTGCCTTGGGCAGAGGTGCTGGGCGGGAGCGCAGGCACCGGGTGTGCACGGATGGGAACGAGTGGTCAGCCCCGCCCCTGCACCACCTGGGCACAGCCTGGCTAGCTGGCGTTTTTACTCATGCACGTAATGTGAGGATAGTACATTCAGCACTACTGCTGACCATGCTGCCCCTGTCTTCTGCACTGGCTCGCGCAGGTCACCAAAGCGTTCATCCTGTACATCGTGGCCGACTTCTTCTGGCTGCTGCTGGAGCCGCGCGCGGTGCCCTCACAGTGCGTGACAGTGGTCAAATCCTGCGGTTGATGAGCATGGGGCAGTGTGTAGAGGAAAGGGGGGTTGGATTGGGACGTGATGGTAGAAACAAAATTACTGGTCGCCCCTAAACCAGGTGCCCCCACACCCTGCTGCCCCCTCCGCCTGCAGGCCGCGCATGATCCTGTGGCACCACGCCATCACCTTCCTGCTGCTGCAAATCCCGCTGCGCCACCCACAGCTGGGGCGGTTCACCTGCATGGACGGTGCGCCGCCGGGGCGAGCGGGCGGGGGGTGCAGCGCTGGTGGGCTGGGGTTGCGGGTAATGGGTGCACGAGGCAGCACGGTGGCCGGGGCGCGGTGGAGACGGAGAGAAGAGCCTGCAGGCCTGGTGTGCTATGCATCGCAGGCCGCGAGCACTGCACGCTGCACACGCTACGCCAGGTGGCCAGGCTGCTGGTGCCGACCTGCTCTGCCGCCGTGGGGCGCTCCATGACAGCCTTGTTTGTCGCCACTCACCCCTCCCCCGCCGCCAGGCCCACTTTTCAACCCCCAGCCCACACTTAGCTGTTGTTACCCACCCTTTCCCACCCCTGAACCACCTGCAAACTTGCCCCTTGACCCGCCTGCAGGCCTGGTGGAGTGGAACACCTTCCTGCTCATCGCGCGCCGCCAGTTCCCGCGGTTCTACCGCCCGCTCAACGCTGCATACTGGGGTGGGTGCTGCGGTGGGGGGGGGCGGGGGGGGGGGGCGGCGGCGGTGGCACTTGCGCTGCCAGCTCACATTTGATGCCTTCTGGGATTGAGTGTGAGCAAGTGGGTGGGTGCTGAGGTGTGTGCGGGGTCAGGGGCCGCTGGTGGCTTGCCAGCGCAGCGCCTGTGGTGAATTTGCCCCCCGGCCCACCTCCTGCTCCATCTCCATCTCCCCTCCCCCTTTCTGCCTCTCCCATGCAGTTACTTTCTATCCCATCCGCGTGCTCCTCTTCCCGCTGCTGCTGCCGTTCTTCTGGACAGAGATGCAGGTGAGGGGCGGGGCGAGGAGTGGTGGTGGGTGCCGAGGGCAGGCTGGGCAACGGGCTGCTGCGTGCAGAGCATGCTGCACAGCTCGATCTGCTGCTAGTGCATATGTGCTGGACAGGTCCGGTGCGTCCTGCAGCAGCAGCACCAGGAAAGCGGCTCCCCGCCGCCTGGCCCTCTCAGCTCTCAACCGACTGTTGCCCTCCTGCTCTGCTCTCCTGACCTCCCCCCTGTTAGCAGAAGCCAGAGTACGCTTGGTGGGAGGCGGCAGCAGTGATGACAACGCAGACTGCCCTGATCGTCTTCAACTGCTGGTTCCTCATCGCCTCGTGGCAGCGCAAGCGGTGATGTGCCTCGCTGGGCGCTGAGCCACCGGTCAGGCAGCAGGCTCCGGACCTGCGCTGGCTGGCAAGCTTACCTGCAGCCTGCACGCAAATGTTTGTGTGTGCAGCCCCGCTGATGGATTTTGAGCCGCAGCCGCAGCAGCCAGCCAGCCAGCAGACACAATGCAAACGGATGCACCCACCAGGTAGCAGCCCTGCCGAGGACCAAACATTAGCCGTGATGCCCACATTACAACACCTGCCTACCTACCTACACTGTAATTCCCACCTCCCTTGCTGCTGCCCCGTCACCACGCGCCTTTGGGCGTTCCTCCTGCCATCCTTCACTCACTCGAGTTCTTTTCAGCACCCCTGGGTCCCCTTGTTTCATCCCCCCAGTTTTGGCTCGTCCCTTGTACCGCCGCTTCTCTCGCTGCATGACCTGCCTCTGCGCTCACCTCTCTTTCTCAATGACCAGTTAATGTCGAGTGTTGCATACCTCCCTGGAGCTGACGAGCATTGGCTTCCCTTTGTAATCGCAGCCAACAGAGGATGCAGATGAGAAGGCAAGTTGAAGCCAAGGATGTTGCTCATAATCGCTCAAAAGGTTGATCACTAGCTGCTTACAATATTGTACGAGGTCTGAAGCCGCAGGGAGCCCCTCTGAGATTGCCCCACAGAGCCACGTCTGTCAACAGGCATGCCCCACCCTGCCACCGCTGCTTCCCCAGCGGCCTCTTGCGATACCTGCACGAGGCGCCTGGCATGCGACGTCAGCCTGTGCAGCTCATCCATTCAAGCCTCCAATGGCCGCAGCTTACCTTCCAGAGGCTGCCTTTGCTGACAACGGTGGTTCAGTGCAGGCCTTGTCAGGTTTAAGAATCCATCCTGCAGGCTGCTGGCCTCGACTGCCGGGATGGTCAGGGTGCCTGCCCGCCTCCCTGCGAGTTGTAAATGCACAGACCTCGTAGCGTGGATCTCGGAGATGAAAGAGTGTGCGACAAGGCATGCAGAGCACCGCAACCCTTTCTTTAGGGTTCGGCTCAACCTCACGCCGGGCCGGTCGGGCTGCCCATTTGCGTTGGCACAACCAGGCAAACTCGTTCACAGTGACTGCTTGGGACACACAGAGCTCTCACGATGGCTCGCACCCGAGCCTGCCTCCTCTGCGCCTTTCTCTGCGGGCTGCTGCTCGCCTCCCGGGCCGCAGATGTCGCCGATCGAGTGCAGCTGCAGATCACGTGAGGCCAGGGTTTGGGTCTCAGGGCTCATGACTGCTGCCGCCGCCTGCACCACCGCCACCACTGGCGGTGCCCAGCTGAGCAGCTCCCTCTCTCTGAACAACGGCTCGCTCTGCACCAGCGTTGCCAGGTGCACTGCCCATCATCTTGCCTTTCATGAAACCCCCTTACACTCACTGCATCAATTTCAGGTGCGATCAGGCTGTGGTGAGCCGCTGCTGTGCCCCGGCTGAGCAGCTGCCTCCAGGGCTGCCCGCTGCTGGCCCCTGCCTCTGCCTGCATCATGCCTGCAGCTGCAGCTGCGCCCGCCCTGCAACAGCCTGACTGTCCCGCCCGTGCCTGGCCTATTCTGCCGGCGTGCTCCCCTGCCCTGCCCTGCCCTGCCGCACAATGCGCTCACCCTGGTGCAACGCCCCGCCATGCCCGCCTGACCTGCCTGCCTGCTGCCACCCTGCCTGCCCTCTTCACTCCCTGCTGTTCCCCTCTATCATGCCCGACCTCTTGCTCGCTCCTTCCCACTTCCTGAAGGGAAGCGTGACCGACGAGCAGATTGAAGCGTGCGCCGAGGCCACTGACGGCAAGAGCTGCCCCGACCCGTGCAAGAACATTGTCAGCATGGTGAGGCAGGCTGCCGGCATTACCTGCTATACCTGAGCTGCATACTGGCTTAGCATCCTCTTGACCGTGCTCATGCCCCTCACCAGCTCACCACACATGATCATGTCATCCGAACATGTCTACTGCCTGCCTCACGCTGGCGCTGCTGCCCCGTTTGCATGGGTAGCAGTGCGCCGCTCCAGCTCCCCACTGAATACCTTCCCCGTTCAACGCCCACTGTCTGCTTCCTTCACATTCACTGCGTTGCTTCCCTGGCGCAGGCGGTCAAGCGGTGCATCAACACCCTGATGCAGCTTGCACACCCCCGTCCTGCGCTGTCCAGCCACATGTCTTTCCGTGAGAGAAAGAGATTGCCCTCTCCCACGGCCATCCTGGCCCCCGCTGCAGGTGGGCAAGAGGTGCATCGACACCCTGATCAGGTACCACAGCGAGGCGGCGGGCATCAGGGCCGCGCTGGAGGCCTGCGAGCCTGCTGAGCTGGCAGACCGCTGAGCTGGCGGTCTGCGAGCCTGCCGAGCCTGTGGGCTGCTGAGCTAGCATACTGATTTGGGCCTGCTCAGCCGCGATGGGCGTGCTAGCCGGCCGATGGAGGCGGAGGGGTGCTGGCTGGCGGCCTGCAGAGCTTGGTGCCAGCGCCCTGCGCTGCTCAGCAGGCTGGCGGGCCGCGTCGGCTGCCCCGCCAAGTTTGAAGGCCCCGCCTGGAAAGCAGGCAGGCCGCTGAGCCTGCCGAGCTGCGGCTGGTGGTCAGCATCAGCATCTGCAGCAACTTGCTGGGCCAGCAATGTCCTTCACTTTTCCGCAACAATGCTTGCAGCCTCCGGGGCCGGTTTTGCCCGGTGCCCGGGGCGCTGCCGTGTAAGGCAACAAATCTGCCAGTTTCTTTGCAAAGGAAATGCCGTTGGCGCAGGTGCTTGGGTGGCCTTGGAGCCTGAGCTTGCTCTTTATCCTCCCTGGTTTGCAAGCTCATGCACAGAAACATCAAGCGCCGCATGTGATGAGCAGGCCATGCATCTGGCGTGCAGCACGCCGCGTGCTTGCTCGAGCGAGCGCCCTGCCGCCGCCACCGCTGCTGCATGCAGCGCTGGCTCGAACGCAGCGTGCCTGTGATTTCTTTCTCTCCCCTTTGTCCAGCACGGCGAGGTGGCGGAGCCACAGGCGTGCTGAGCGCCAACCTGAGCAGCAGCGATGCAGCGGTGGCGGCAGCGGCGGCGACGGCAGCCGGGGCACGCGCTGGGCCCAGCGACTGACGCAGGCTACAGCGTCCCAGGACAGCCTTGTTAGTTCAAGCTGAGCGCCGGTGGGGGCGCGCAATGGCCACAGAAAGCCCCCCGGCTGCTTTGGTGATCGTATCCCTGGCCTCAGTGGGCCAACCCGCTGACTGGAGATCGCATAACAGATAGAGTGTGGAGCATGTTTGGCGGAGTGCCGGCGGACCGGCAATCCTACTGCCGTCGGTGCGCACCCCAGGAGACGGCGACGCCGACGCGCCGCCGGCCAAACCCCCCCGCAATCCTACTACCGTCGGTGGAGACGCCGCCGACGCGGCGCCGCCGGCCAGCCGTGCGACGGGAATTGGACGGTGCGCTGCCCCATGGACGGCCCCCTCGCAACGCGTCGGCCACCGAACTTCCATCTCACTTCCGTCCCACTTCCGTCGAAACTTGGAGCATCCCAGCGCTTTCCGTCGAATCCTGGCATCCTGGGCGACCGGGGGTGCCAGCGTGGCATTTCCCCCCAGACGAATCGTCTGAGACGATTAAAGAGCCCTGCAGCGCCCGACCCCGCATTCATTTCTACCCTAAATCTTCTCTGCTCGTCGTCGGTTCCAAGCGCGGCTCAGGTGGGTACGACGCGCCGCACGCACTGGCATGCATGCATGCGGCACGCCGTGCCACGTCCGAACGGACGGCGTTGTTGCTTGCTTACTCCCTGTCCACGGTTGTTTGGTTCCTGTCCATCCTGAATCGACGGTGGTCTCGTCCTCCGCCTGCTTGATTGGACTTGGAACTTGCATGGAAGTTGCACATGCCAGCTGGCGGTCCCGTCCCTGGCTGCCCGTGGCAGTACCTGCCTCCAGTACCTCCTCCAACTGTAATTGAAACCCCGTTCCCCTGCCCCCTTGCAGAGACTTGAAGATGGAGGCGGCACTGCTCGGCAACAAGCGCGAGGAGCCCCCGCGGGCCAACGACCCCGCCTTCCTCGTCCTCTTCCACCTCATGCGCACTCTCCTGCTGGGGTGGGGCCTGACAGACGGCCGCCTGCAGTACAACCTGCACGTCTGCCCGTATACGGAGGACAAGTACCGCAACTGCCGGGGTCTCGCCTGCTTCGCATACTTCCTCCCCAACGGGCCCATCAGCTTCCCGCGGCTGCAGGGTGACCTGGCGCCTGGCGGCTACAGCGCCGGGGGCGCCTTCAGGGGCGCACGTGCCCTGAAGCGCCTGCCCGTGGAGAACCCGGCCTGGATGGCGGACTGGAGGCGCAAGTTCGTGTTCATGCTAAGCCAGCTGCAAAGGGAGCACCCGACCTTTGAAATGCAAGTCCTGGCGGTGCTGCGGTACCACTACCCCCAGGCGGTCGCAGGCTACCTGGCCAGCCTGACCTACAGGATGCGGGCGCGGCTGGTGCTGGAGTTTGTGCGCTTCACAACGCACAGCCCCACCACCCTGGAGGAGCGCCTGGACGACATCGGGGGCGTGGCGGCCGGCGGGCAGCGGGCGGGCAACCTGGCCGAGGGAGTCGAGGGCGCAGACCACCGCTTCTGGTTCTACGGCGACGACCGCCCGCAGGCCTAGGCTGGCACGCTGGGGTTGAGTGCCGTCCTTGCCTGTCACGATGGCCAGGAGCAGGCTGTGATCATCGGCACTTGAA
This sequence comes from Micractinium sp. NFX-FRZ, assembly GCA_029339195.1. Lineage (NCBI taxonomy): Eukaryota > Viridiplantae > Chlorophyta > Trebouxiophyceae > Chlorellales > Chlorellaceae > Micractinium > Micractinium sp. NFX-FRZ. Next base: position 49,722 of record JAPTJF010000279.1, read on the forward strand.
CATGCGTTTCAGTTGAGCATGCTTTTCCAGGGGTGTGGCCTTTCCTCTCCACCTTCTTTCTTCCCATGTCCTGCAGTGTGGGTGCAATGCCTGCCAGTCACCCCCGCCTGCTCCTCCTCTCCAGTTGTCTCCATGCCCCGATGGGCTCCCGACTGTGCAACTTGCACACCACCATTCCTGTTGTATGATCGGCTGGTTATGTGTAACCGCCATGGTTGTAGTCAAAACAAGTGGTGACAGGAAAGGCAGGTGGTCAAGCAGGAGGCATGCGGAGGCCGTGCTACGGGCACGGGGGCAAGTCAGGCCTACAGTGCAGTATCAGACGGAATGCAAGCGTGAACCGACAGCTGATGATGCAATCAATACAACAGGGTTGACAGAGCTGCTGTGGTGCCGCTCTGTTCCACTTGCTAAGTGGCACTGCGCCCCCGCTCTCGCAGCTGCTGTGGCCGCAAGCGGTGCCATGGGGGGCTCCGGTTGACGGAGTAGCAATGCATGGCAGCTCTGCACACTCATCCTCACTCGAAGGTGGTGGCTGTGTATGCCATCTGCCAGAACTGGCCCTCCAGCTCAGCAATCTCCACAAACAGAGTCTCCGCCTGGCGCCTGCAACGGTGGGAAATGAAGTGAAAGAGGGTTGCCGCCGCCGCATGTTCACTGTACCTGCCTACCAGTTCGTTCAAGCTTGTGGCGGTACAGCCGCCCAAAACCCTGCCCAGCCAAGGCAGCCACCTTCCCTCCGCACGCACCCACCCACCTCTCCTGCTCGCTCGCCGCCTGCAGCGCCTCGTCTGCCTGCCGCTCCAGCCCCTTAACATACTCGCTGAAGCCGTCGCTGCCCCACCTCTGCGTGGCGGGCGCAGCAGACACAGCAGGGGCGCATGCAGAGAACGATGGGAGAGTGCAAAGGGGCAGGTGGGGAGGGGAGAGGCCCCTCACATACTCGCTGACCCCCCCGCTGCCCACCTCTGGATGGTGCACAGCCGGCAAAGCAGGCACAGCATTGAAACCAGTGGCGACCGGCACTACCGATGACCGGGGGCTGGATGGATGCCTGCCTCAACCCCACCAGCCGACCAGCTGGCGCTCATGACGCACGGCCATGCCGGGCAGTGCCCACCCCTGCACGCCTCCCACCTCCTGCTCCTCACCTCAGCATACGTGCAGTAGGGCTGCGCCATGCCCGCCATGTGGCTGCGCCACGCCTCGTTGTACGCCTGAGTCGGGAGGGCAGGGAGCAGGGCCCCGGCCTGAACGTGCGAACGGCTGCATGGCACAAGTTGTGAGCGCTGACGCCAGCATGTGATGGCCCAGAAGGCCACAGCATGCACAGCCAGAAAGGCCACGGCGTGCACAGCATGTACCGCCCCGACAAAGCACAGCACGCACAGCATGTGATGCTCGTGAAGGCCACAGCTAGCGTGCACAGCGTGGTGCGACCCCACTCACCCGCTCGATGGCCCAGAAGGCCACAGCATGCACAGCGTAGGGCTGCTTGCTGATGTTGCCCATAAGCTGGCAATAGCGCGCGCACACCGGGTGCTCGGGGCAGTCTGTGTGCAGGCCCCGTGCCTTGGTCAGGTCCTGCAGGCAGGGCAGATGGGGGGGCAGGAGGCAGCGAGGCTGGGTGGATGTGGGCAGGGTGCCAACTGGCATGGCGCGCATTCCTGCCTCCTCCTGACACATCGTTCTATTTACAAATGCGGTCCTTAAGCAAGCCTCCCTGAAACCACAGCAGGCAAGTAGCTAGTTCCACATATGGTTGCGCCTTCAGGGACCCATCCCTCCCAGCAGTCCATGCTCCTCCCTGTCCCCGACACACAGCCCTGCTCATGGCCCTCAAGCACTGCCGCCCTACTGCCCGACCGCCCTCACGCCTTGAGGCAGTAGAGCGAGGCAGTAGACCGCCCTCCAGCCGTGAGGCACTGAGTGCTGATGCCTAGCAGGCCCTACCTGGAACCACAGCAGCTCGTCCTTCTGGGCACCCATCCCCCCCAGCAGCAGGTCAAAGTGCGGGAGGGGTGCCTTTGTGAGGGCGTGGGCGTGGAAGCGGGTGAATGCGACCGCGAATTTGAAGTCCTGTGCGGGGGAGAAGGCAAAGCAGGAGGAGACACGACTGGGACAGGTGGAAGGAAGAAGGGAGGAGGGGAGGAGGCGCAAATGCTGCCGCTACCAGACCCGCTGCCGGCCCCGAGTGTCCCCCTCCCTTGAGCCTTGCCTGCACCAGCCACGCGTCGAACTGGTTCTCTCCAATCGTGCCGGCCTTGCACTCTTGCAGGAAGGGGTGCTCCACCGCCCGGCCCCAGGCCTCTGGGTGCCGGCTCAGGAGCGCTGCGCACGTGCTGGGTGCTGCCGCCATGGGGCAGGGCAGCTTAGGGCGGGTGATGTGCTGGTGGTGTGTCAGGGCCAAGATGCCTGCAGGACAGTGTCTGTGTTGTTGTGAATGGTCAGGTTGGCAGGTGTAATGCTGCAAAGGGAATGGCCAGCGGGGCAGCGCCAAGTCGGCGGGTGGGTGGGTGGCAGCACTGGCGGACCAGCTATCTTGCTTAGAGCGCCCTCGTTGCGGCAATTGCTCGGCTGTCAGGCATTGGAACGTGGTGCTGCCGCAGGTGAGGCACAGCCAGGCGGGGACTCTCCCAAACCTGCGAGAACGGTAGCTTCAGTGTGCACTTAGCGTGACTCGGACCCAACGGTAGTATTGCCAACTCGCGATTGAAATGCAGTGCGACCCGATTGGGACCGCGGCACCTGCGATCCTATTTGCCAAGTACCTCTCTTGCCAAGTCAGCAGGCGCAACCGCTCCTTGCCAAGTGGCGCCTCAGCACGCCTGCCGCATATGTGCCCCACTGCATTTGACAGCCTCGGGGTGGTAAATACCCTGCCACTCTGCACACACATGCACAGCGAATGGGTTTATCTCGGCGCTCAGCATGTGTTGTCTGACGCATGGCAGGCTGACCCCTCGCACCCGCTTGCACCGCAGTGTGTGAGTGCTTACAGCGCGGAGTGCTGCTCATGGCAAACAAACCAACTATCCTAGAAGGCACAGCAGGGTGGCAACAAACGGCACAAGGGGAGCAGAGTGCGCTTGTGAGGAGGTGCGCTGCAGGGGGCAAGTTCCCAGAATCCCAAAAGCGACGCCAGCAGGACAAAAAAAAGTGAGTGAGTGATACAACGAAATATGGGGAGCAGGGGGCGCAAGCGCCAGGCCACAGAGGAGGGAGGGGCAGGGGTAAGTTGGGAAATTGGGGCGGCACACCGGAGGGAGGTGCCACACCCTGTCTGCGTGGGGTGGGCGGGCGGTGTATGGATGTCCAGAGAGGGCCGTGGCATGGCAGCACTGCCACACATCAGTATGGCCTGGCTGGTGCCCCGAACGCCACGGGCAGCCTGCGTGGGCGGCTGCCGAATGAAACCAAGTGAGGTGCGGGAGGCGGCTCCCGCGGGCGGCGAGGCGGGGAGCCGCCCCCGCCCTCTCCGCCGCGGCAGCGCCTTGCTGCACCTATTGTCAAAACGGGCCGCGGCGGGCACACGTGGGGTGGGTGCGTGCCAGCAACACGGGGTGGGTGAGGGGGTAAGCTAGTAGTACACAGTTTCGACCAGGGGCTGGGGCGCCGGCGGGCCCGCCCAGGGCGCCGGGCCGGGCCCCACCCGCGCCAGGCCGACAAGCCATCCGTTTTCCAAAACTGCTGCTGCGCTGCCGCCGCCGCTGCTGCCGGCGGTGCTGCTGCTGCGTCGGGTGCCGTGAGCGTGGCGGGCGGCGGTCAAAGCGGGGGGCTGCTGCTGCTGCAGGCAATCTGCTGCAGGCGGCCGCTGCTCACGGCAGCGGCTCCTGCACATTGCCCAGCCGATTCAAGTGGAGGTAGGCGTCTGCAGGGCAAAACGGAGCGAGGCAATTGTACAGCCAGTCAGGCGGGGGAGGTGCTGCTTGCACACGAGCTGCGGGCGAGCGCCTGCAACTGCATGTCGCTGCCCGCTGGTGTGTGGTGGCACTCAACTGCATCACACTACCAACTGCCGTCGCCTTGGGTCCGGCGCCAGCACCACTTGGCGCTCCGGCTGCCCGTGCCATGCCCGGCAGGTGAGGCACAGGCGGGCCGTCCACCTTGCCGGTCCCACCCCAACCAAGAACAGCCGGAATGTTCTATTTGTGGCCCACGCCCACCTGTGCCGTACCCCTCCATCGAGATGATGGACAGATCCCCCCCAAAGTAGCGGGCATACAGCCGACTGATGGGCAGGCCGTAGCCGTAACTGCAGGGTGCAGGCGGGGCGTGGGAAGGGCGTGGGAGGGGTGGTGAGCGAGGGCGCAACGGGTGAAGCGATGAGGCAGGGCAGGGCTCATGTCTGCGTCTGCGCCACAGCTTCAATCTGTCAGCATCGACAAGGATCGCTGCCCTCTTGCTACAATGGCTGCCATCCCCCAAGCAACACTGCTGCCCCGGCTGCTCCCACCGACTTACGCAGCCCTGCGCCCCGCACTGCATCTGTCGCTGCCCTCTGTCGCTCGGCTACATTCTCCCCAAAGCAGCAGCACCCCTCCCCCGCCATCCCCTACAGGGCTCACTCACCCCGCCAGCACCGACGGCCCGTCGCTGCCCTCTGTCGCCTGGCTGCGCTCCATTTCATCCAGCGGGCTCTTGGCGGTGGTGTACAGGTAGGTCCACATCTTGGGCAGGCCGCTGCGCGGGATGCCGCCGCCCTCGTCAGACACCTGCGCAGCAGGGGGGGGAGAAGCGGGTGGGGGTGAGATGCGGTGGGGTTGCAGCAGGCGGGATGCCGCCGCCCTCGTCAGACACCTGGGCAGGGAGGGAGCGCAGGTTGATGGCAAGTCCTCCTTCCCCCTGTGCCAGCACGGCCCTCGCCAACACCCAAAACCAGGTGTGCAGACACCCACAGCTGTACGCCCCTCTCAGGCACCTTGATGGTGATGTCCTCCTCCCCCTCCGCCACCACCAGGCGTATCGGTGGCGGCTCGTTGTCAGCGTCGTCAAACCGGTCGTGCACGGCGCGCAGCGAGTTCTTGACCAGCTCAAACACCTGAAGCACATGGGGGTGGGGGGCGGGACATGCGTGAGGCATGCACAAAAGAGGTTGTGCACGGCACGCAGCAAGCAGAACCGCTTGTTAAGGTGGGACACATAGGGGAGGTGCTGTGGTGAGACTGGGAGGCAGGAGAGAGACGCAGGCAGCCACCAATTCAGTGTGCTTGGCCGCACACGCGTGCTCCTGTACCACCACGCCTGCTACTCCCAAGCACCTCCTTCGGCCCCCGTCATGTGCCCCCTCGCCACCCCCGCCCCAGGCAACTCGCCGCCTCACCATGTGCTGGAGGTGTGACGGGGCGTGGGGGACTAGAACATAGTGTTCCCCGCACACCGCCCCTCCCTTCTCTTCCATACTCTCTGGCTTCAGTAGCCTCTATACTCAACGCACTCCCACACCCTCACACCAGCTGCACTGCTCACCATGTGGTGCAGGTGTGAGGGGACGTAGGGGAAGGTGAAGGAGGGGTCTCCGTACACCGTCACCTCGGGCGCCCCGCCCTTCTCCCGCATGCAAATGGAGCGCGCGTCGTCAATCGCGTCCTGGCACACGCCCGCGGGGCTGCACTTGGTGTCAATCAGGCCAATGTGGTTCTCGCGCTGCACAGGCAGGGGCACGAGTAGCAACAACACAAGTTCAAAAAGGCGTCTGCCAGCAGGAGGTGCGAGGGTGGTGCGCTTAACATCGGCGGGGCTGACGGGGTTGCCGAATGAACGGGGCAGGGGCGGGATGAATGGAGGATGCAGCGGCTGGACGTAGCGGCGGTGGGAGCACAGCGGTTTGGCATGGTGGATGTCACGAGTGCTACGCGGGCACGTCATGCTTGCTGCGGCATGATATGCATGCTGTGGTGTGCTGCCCTATGGGTTACACTGCCGGCTTGGCAGCTCGATGTGCTGGCTTACGAGCAAGAACACCAGGCATGGCATGCACGGCATGCATGCTGCTCAGTGCTGCCCTGCCCAGAGCACCGGCGATGCGTGTAGCGCCCTGTTCTGTTCTAAGCGATGCGCAGCAGGCATGACACGCACGGCATGCACGCTAAGCTGCCTACCCTGCGCACCGGCGGCTCATGCAGCGCGATGTGCTGGCCTATGAGCATGCGGATGCCGATGCGCGACATGTAGAAGCCGTCCAAGAACTGGGGAGGGGGGCAAGGGAAGAGGATTGTACACTGTGAGTGTGGTGCAAGGGCTGGCGGGGGGCAGGCATGTGTAAACGCTGGGGAGGCTAGGGGACACAGGGGGTGTGAGCTGCTGGTGCTGTGCAGGTGTGCGCCCCCACGAACCTCCAGCCTGCTCTGCCCAGCCTGCAAACTTCCCACACACCCACCCACACTCACACATGCAGCCAGCTGGTGGCGCCGGGCAGCGCCTCCACCCCAAAAGACCCTCCTGCTTGCCCCGCCAGCTGCACTCGGCACGCATTCCTCCTTGCACACACAGTCATGAAAGGCCCCCCCCAGTGGCATGCACCCACCTGGTGGATGTCTGGCAGGTCCTCCACCCCAATTGTGCGGCTCAGCTCCCGTTTGAGCTCTGCAGGGGGTGTTGGGCGGGGGGAGCAGCAGGGGAGGGAGGTGAGCAGCTGGAGGAAGAGCAGCAGAGGCAGTAGGGCAGGCAGCGGCAGCGGGGCGCATAGGAGCCACCCAGCGGCTCCAACAACAGGCAGGCAGGCAGGCAACGCAGGCGATAGAGAGCTCCAGAAGATGAGGTGGCGCACCTGCCACGCCCATGGCCATGACGGGCACCACGTTGGTGTGGCGGCGGTAGATGTGCTGCAGCAGGCGCGTGAACTGGAGCTCGTCGCTGGCGTCGCGCACCTGCGGGGCGGGGGGCATGAGAGATGCGTCAGCATGCAAGGGACGGCAGGCAGGCACGTGCATGAATTGAAGGTCGTTGCTGGCGCCGCGCACGTGGCGGGCAGCGGACGAGGGCAGGAGAGGCAACCGGCACCGGCAGCAGGCTGGGTGCAGCAGCAGGGCAGCCACGCAGCTGGCAAGCAGACCCCCCGGAGCTTCCTCAACAGCGCAGTTGCCGCTGGGCATCCCACGTTTGCTTCCTGCCCACGTGCCCCTGCAGCAGCACCCACGTCCAGCCAGTCGGCCCACCTTGGGGAAGCTGCGCAGCTCCCGGAAGGACTCCACATACCAGTCGCGGACCTGCAAGGGGGGGGGAGGGCGACGGGCACACAAAAGGTTTGGGAGCTTGATCACACAACAGAGTTACCGCAAGAAGCACAGGGGAACAGGTGGGGCGGGTCAAGAAACAGGTGAGCGCAGGCACACTGGGTGCAGGGGCGCTGCTGTGCGCTCGGTCAAGCTTTGGGTGTTCTTTAGCGCACAGGTGCCGCGGAGGAGCAGCTGAGAGAGGGATGGTAGGCGCCGGCAGCACCCATAACACAGCATCAGGAGACAGGTGGGCACAGCAGTCTGCTGTGGCAACAGCGTGACAAGCTACAGTGGCATGAGCTGCATCTGCTGACTGCAGCAGCCGCTGCATTGCCTGGTGCACAGCAGGCCGTACTCGACTCAACCCCCGACATCTCCCAAGCCCTCTGCCCCGCCAGTGCAGCCCACCGCCCCCTGCCCCGCGAGCAGCAGCAGTAGCCTTGTTCTAGCTCACTTCCCACCCCCCCGGCAGGCAGCCGCACCTTGAGCACGTGCGGCTTGGCTGACAGGCCGTAGGGCAGGTTCTCCAGCTCTGCCACGCGGTGGGATAACCGCACGGGCAGCTCGTTGTGCAGGAACTGCGCCGACAGGATGAGCTGGCGCTCAATCGGCTTGGACCCAAAGTCCAGCCTGCATGGGATACGGCGAGTCAATCGGTGACAGTGCTGGCGGGGCTTCAAGCAGGTGCAGGGAGGTGTGATAAGAGGGGCTAGGGCAGCGGCCCGGGGCGCCGCCATCGACCGCCGTCGCCCTGCCCGCCCAGCCAACCCCCTGTCACGTGCTCGACGGCGCTCACATGTATTTCAGGCTCACGCCTGTCTGCTTCTTCAGCGCGCAGGCGAATATATCGTCGACCAGGGGCTTGCTGAAAGAGTCGGCCAAGCGCACCGACTGCGCCGCTGCGTGGCGTAGCTGCTTGGCAGCCAGGCGGCTGCTGGTGGCCAGTAGGGAGGCCATGTTTGTGAGCTGGGGAGCTAGCGCCGACGCAGCTGCCATAGAGGGCGTGTGCCAAGCCGCGAGGGTGTCTGCCGAGCAGCGACTATCGGCTATAGATGGCTTGCCGCATGTGGCAGCTGAGAGTCTCCCCAGACTGCGGAAGCAGACTTGCGGGGCGGTTTAGCCCAGGCCCGACACCAGCGCAGCAGCGGCACAGCAGCAGCAACAAATCCCGGGGCCCTCAACGCCTTTAGCATTGCTTCCGATCACTGCTGATTGCATGTCCGGGCTGGCGCGCCTGTTTGGCGGCCGGCACTCCATCTTCCATCTTGCCCACCAGAGGGCTTTTGGCTCGCCCTGCCGCTGTCTGGCAGTGTCGAGCAGAGCTGAAGGGTCCATTGAATCTGACGCCAGCGCAGGCGGCAGCCCAGGAGGCGCGGGCGGCAACGCCTCAACCACTGCCGCCGCTGCCGCCGCTGCCAGCGCACGCACAAGGCGGCAGGCACAGCCTGCCTCTGGCAGCGCGGCAGCCCGCCCCGCCAGGATGCGCGACTTCTTCGGCTGCTACCTGCTGGAGAGCAAGAACCCGCGGGGCAAGGGGCGCTCCTATGTGGGGTTCACGGTCAACCCGCGCCGCCGCATAAGGCAGCACAACGGGGAGATTGTCAACGGGGCCTGCAAAACCAAGCGGTGAGCACTCCGCTTGTGGCACAGCCCTTGCACGGATGATTGCTGATAACATATACACTGGTAGTCAGGAACACTTGACACAGCTGTAATCTGTGAAGTTAAAATGTACCAATGGCTCCCTGAGCTGGGTGCTGGGCAAGGGCGCTGTGTTGGCCGTGCTGGCCAGCTGCTTGCCTGCTGAGGGTTAGCGGACCACAGTCCTGGGCCCGCAGTTCCCACTCCCAACCCAGCGCCCCGGCACATGCACACCACCTGACGTGCCGCCTGTGTTGCTGCCCTGGCCTGCAGTCTGCGCCCCTGGGAGATGGTGCTTGTTGTGTACGGCTTCCCCACGCAGATCCAGGCGCTGCAGTTTGAGTGGTGGGTGTGGGTTCTGTTGGGGGTTCCCGGGCGGGGTGGGCGTGCCGGCGCGTGAGGGTTGGGGTTGGCACATGCAGGTCGAGGTGCTGCAGCGATGAGATTGAGGTGTATGTGGTTTGGGTGGCTGGGAGTGTGGTTGTATGGGTGGGCAGGTGATGTGGTGGCACGAGGATGGGTGCGTCCGCACGCTGGATGAGGCAGCAGGGTCGCAGCAAGGGGCAACCAGCCAGTGGGTCGGGGATACCTGGGAGGCTGCAGAGGTCAAGGGTGCTGCTGACACAGTATTGCTGCAGGGGTGCTGCTCTTGAAGAACCGACTGGGCATGCCCCGCTCGGTGCGCTGTGCTTATGGTAGTCAACGCCCCGCTCCCCCTGCGCGTACCCTGGGCTGCTCACACCCTGCAGGGCATGGCAGCACCCCGAGAAGAGCCTGGACGTGAGGGCCATTGCAGCACGGCTGGGACGCCAGAAGCGCTACGGAGTGTCTGGCAAGGTGGGGTGGGGGCGGCAGGGGGCGTGCTGCAAAGTCGCTGGGCGCAGCTGTAAGGCAGGGCCGGGGAGGGGTGGGAACGGGGCCGGCATTTGGGGAGGAGGCGGTGGGGGGCGTGCTGCAAGGTGGATGGGTGCACGTGCAAGGCAGGGCCGGAGTAGAGGGAGTGGGCACGTGCTGGGCATTTGGGGAGGAGGACGCGCAGTGTTGCCACCGCTGCCGAGGCTGCCCAGCCACTCGTTCCCCTCCTTGCCTTGCCCCAGGTGCCGTTGCTGAATGACATGCTGTGCAGCAGCCATGCTACCCCCGTATCTGCCCTCTCAAACCCCCACACACTCCCTTCCTCGGAGTTGTATCTGCAGTCAAACCGATTGTCTCCGACACCCACTTCTCAACTGCTATCCCTGTCCACCTTGCCCCGAGTGCAGGTGCTGCTGCTGTTGGAGATGCCGGAGCCCTGCTGCTGCTACCCCTGTGCCAGTACCACTCCTGACCCTTGGTCCCTCCTCCCACTGATCTCTCACTGCAGGTGCTGCTCCTGCTGGAGATGCTGCGGGCGGAGCCGTGGTGCTACTACCCCCTCACCCTGCAGTTCCTGTCGAGCACGCACGCCGCGCTGCGCGGGCGCGGCCCGCCGCCGCCGGAGCACATGCGGGTGCTGGTGGCGCCCATGGAGGTGCGCTGCAGTGGGGTATGGACATTTGCAGCCTGTGGGAGGCTGGGGCTGCATGTTCAGAGAGAGCCTGGGCAGTTGTGGGCTGGTGGCGCCCTTGGAGGCGTGTGTCACAGGAGCTGCCGAGGCACCTGCTGGCTTGGGGATGCAGCCTTGGGATGGTGGTCGGGACGATGGAGCACATGCGGGTGCTGGTGGCGCCCATGGAGGTGCGCTGCAGTGGGGTATGGACATTTGCAGCCTGTGGGAGGCTGGGGCTGCATGTTCAGAGAGAGCCTGGGCAGTTGTGGGCTGGTGCCGTCCTTGAAGGCATGTGTCACAGGAGCTGCCGAGGCACCTGCGGGCTTCGGGATGCAGCCTCGGGGCGGTGGTCGGGACGGTGGAGCGCATGTGAGCGCTGGCGGCGCCCATGGAGGTGGGCGTCTGCCCTTGACAACAGTCTGGGAACCCGCTTGCTTCAGTGGTTTGTAGGCGCTGCTGCACGGCGGTGGCGGATGTGAGCCATAACACAATTCAGACTTGACCTGCCCCCTGCGTCTTTGTTTCCCTGGCTGCAGGCGCTGCCAGAGGCGGTGGAAGATGCGGAGGATCCGCCTGAGGCAGATGATGATGGGAGCCAGTCTGGGAGCGATGCAGATGGTGGGGGCGAGAGCAGCAGCATGCTGCAGCCGTCGCAGTCCGCCAGCATGCTGACGGTTGGAGGAGGAGAGGGGGCAGCGGAAGCAGCTCTCTACCAGCAGCAGCAGCAGCAGCAAGGGCTTCCTGGCCTGCATGGCGGCAGCAGCAGCGGCGACGACGACGATGGCACGTCACTGCTCCCGCTCAGCAGCCAGCAGCAGCCTGCAGAGGCGGCAGCTGGGGCGAAAGGCAAGGGTAAGAAGGGCGGCGGGGTGCGGGCCGCGGCGCGGGCCGCCGCTGCCTGCAAGCTGTGCGGCAAGGCAGCCAGCCGAACATGGATCCCCTGCACGTGCGGCATCCGCACGCATGTGGAGTGCCTGGCCCGCCACTTTTTGCATCCTGAAGGGGGCCCCGGGGGCAGCAGCAGCAGCGGTAGCAGCGGCGGCGGCCTGCCCAGCCGTGGCGGTTGCCCAGGCTGCGGGGTGCAGATGAGCTGGATGGATGCTCTGGGCAGCACACAGAATGCGGGGTGGGACAAGAACAAGCAGCGCGGCAGGGGCAGGCGGGGCGCGTCCGCCGGGGCGGCGCCGGCAGGCGATGCCGATATCGCAGCTTCGCAGCAGCAGCAGCAGCAGCAGCCTGAAGCGTTGACAGTTTTGGACGTGGCAGCAGCGGGAAGCCGCAAGCCGCGTGGCCGGAAACCCGCAGCGCCCACTGCCGCAGCAGCAGCAGCAGCAGCCGATGAGCAGCCTGCAGCAGCGGCAGCGGCACAGGTTCCCAAGAGGCGCGGCCGGCCGCGGAAGCTGCAGCCGCTGCCTGGGCTGGACAGCAGCAGTGAGCCCAGCAGCAGCAGCCACTGGCAGCAGGAGGGGCGGGGGCAGGACGCCCAGCCGGCCCAGCCGCAGTGGCAGGGCTGGGTGCCTGCAGCAGCGGGGGCGGATGCAGCAGGGGCAGATCTATATGTGCCCGAAGCCCTGCCGTGGGACGACTTTGGCCTCAATTCACCGCCGGGCTCGCTGGCAGGGGCCTCCCCCGGTGCTACAGGCAGCCAACAGTCGTTGCCCTCACCCCAACAGCAGCAGCAGCAGCAGCAAAACCAATGGCAGCAGCAGCAGAACCAGCGGCAGCAGCAGCAGAACCAGCAAGCAGAAGCTGTGGTGGTGCTGACAGACTCAGAAGATGAGCTGCAGCTGCCGCTGGTGCAGCGGTTGGCGCAGCAGGGCCGGCGCGGCGGCGGCGGCGACGGAAGCGGCAGCGGCGCTAGAGGAGCAGTAGCAGCAGCAGGGCAGTGCTTTGCCGGGGGGGCGAACCTTGCGTGGCAGGAGAAGCAGCAGGAGAACCAGCTGGAAGAGGAGCACGCGTCGCCTCGCCGAGGGCAGCTGGGCGCTGCGCCAGCGGCTGGGCAGGCAGGCGGCGGCGCTGCCATCGACTTGGTGAGCCCCTCGCCGCTGCCGCTGCGGGAGCGGCTGCAGCAGCAGCAGCGCGGCGTCAAGTCGCCCAGGGCTACCCCCTCGCCTGCTCCTCAGCGAAAGCTGCAGAAGCGCTTTGCTGCTGCTGAGCATGGTGAGCATGCTGAGCAGTCGGGAGCTGGGGAGGCGCCTCTGCAGGCGACGGCTGCGGCGGCCTCCCTGCTGGGCCGGAGTGCACCGCTGGCGGCAGCTCTTGCTGCTGAGGAGGATGACGTGATCGTCATTTCTGACAGCGAATGAGCACACTGGCAGGGGCCTTGAACGCAGCCATGCTTTGCGGCTTGTACCACTTACCGTGCACCTGTTCCTCTCATCGGCTTCACCTCTAATAAGAGGGGAGCCATTTTTGGGGGTGCCCGCCGCATGTAACGCCTCACCTTGCTTCTCCTTGCCCGCCGTCTGTGCCCCTCTGGTACGCCTTCATCGTTCGTACTGGCTCTGCCCACCACTCCCTATGCTGCTGTGTTCCTATTGCGAAACGACACTCCTCTGTGTAGCAACACGCCGACACCCTCAGGCAGCATTGCTGGAGCTGGCAAGCATTGAACTCCCACAACCCCTGCATGTGCAGCGGCGCATGCCGGCATATCATGCACGAGTCTCAGCAGTGGCATTGGAAGCGTGTGAGGCCCCAGATTTGATGTTTGGGCAGGCTGCAGTTGGTAGGTGGCAGCACTGCCCACCCACTGGAGACCTGCCGACGGCCGCTGCCGGCACCACATGTTCCGACTTGTCTTTGCCGCAAAGCAGCCCACGAGAGCAGCGCTGGTCTCTCACGGGTCTGACGGTACGGACGATCAGGCAGCCGCGTGCAGGATGTAGAGCTGAGAGAAGCTGGGTCCGGCTGCCAGCTGGAGGCGCGGTCGAGCTCCGCGGCCCGCTCCCTTCATCGGGAGCATCAACACCGCGGGCCCAAGATACACACGCGCGATCTACGTTTCGCAACTGCAACTGCTGAGGAGCTTTTCCCTGATCCCCGAGACCGCGGCACCAGAACTCCTCCCCTTTCGCTGCTGCAATCGCCCAGGTGCGTTGTCCGCGAACCTAGATCGCCGGCCTGCCGCCTTGCAGAGCGGCCGATGTGCCAGGCAGCGTGCCACTGCCCACCGCACCGCTCTGCCGGGCGGCAGTGGCGCCAGTGTGCCGCCGCATCCGCCCGACCAACTACTTGCTGTCCTGCAGCTCACAGGCACAGCCATGGTCCGCGAGACTGCCTACTACGACCTTCTGGGCGTTGCCCCAGGCGCCAGCGAGGCGGAGATCAAGAAGGCATACTACCTGCAGGCCCGCAAGGTCTGTCGGGCTGCCAGTGGTCGGGGGTTCAGACGCCACCACGCGGCCGCCGGCGGCTGCTGTGCTGCGCATGCTGCCCCTCCTTCTTCTGCTGCTTTAGCAGTCCAGCCAGCCGTTCTGCGTCTCATATGCGTGTTGCATGTTGTGTGTTTGTTGGATGTTCACTGCAGTGCCACCCAGACAAGAACCCAGATGACCCCAATGCCAAGGCAAAATTCCAGGCAAGAGGCTGGGTACCCCACGAAAGGGACATGGATCAACTGGAGGGAGGGCAGCGTGGCGCGCCGTGTGGGCTCGGACCGCTGCCGATCGCTGCTGCCTCACTTCCAAGGCGTGTTGCCAGGCCCGCATGCCTGCCCGAAGCGCACTTTGCACGTTCAGTGGTTGGCATCACGTCAACGGCGTTCCCTCCATCGCTGCAGGAGCTGGGCACCGCCAACCAACTAAGCAGCGGCCCTCCTGAGTGGGCGCCTGCACAAGCCACTCTGCCCTGACCTACCAAACAAACACACCATGCCGGGTCGTGTTTCCTTTCTTCCTCCCTGCAGGAGCTGGGCACGGACCGCCTACCAGATCCTCAGCATCGCCTCCCAGAAGCGAGAGGCCATACCACATTATGCCCTGCCCTAACAGCACACGTGGGGCGTGTTTCCCTTCCTCCTCTGAACAGGAGCTGGGCACTGCCTACCAGATCTTGAGCGACCCCCAGAAGCGGGAGGCGTACGACCGGCTGGGCGCGGCCGGCGTCAGTGACACCCCGCTCATGGACCCGGGCGTGCTCTTTGGCGTGCTGTTTGGCTCCGACATCTTCGAGGACTTTGTGGGTGAGAGTTAGTTCGGGTGTACTGCTTGCTGCACAGCCCCTTACTGCTTGTGTGCCTCTTTGGCTCCGACATCTTCGAGGACTTTGTGGGTGAGAGTTCGAGCTGGGTGCAGTGTTCTGTACTGCTTGCTGCTTAGCCCTGCACTGCTTGTGTGGCTCTTTGGCTCTGACATTTTCGGGGAGTTTGTGGGCGAGGGTTTGCTGGTTGCAACGTCCTGTACTGCCTGTGCAGCCGTGCATCGACCTGCACTGCTGGCGACTCTGGTGGCCCACAGCACAGCCAGAGAGGGTCCAGCGGCACTGCAGCCCGTGTGCTGGCAAGCAGACCCCCTTGCCTGCCGCCTAACTGTCCCTTCATCATGTCCTAACCCTCATTCGCTGCTTCTCAACCTGTGCTTCTCACCCTCCGCTTTTCCCAATCCTCGCAGGCCAGCTGAGGCTGGCCACCATTGCCAGCCTGGCAGCCGAGGGCGGCGGCGCGCAGATCACGCAGGCAGAGCTGCAGCCCAAGCTGGTGGCGGCACAGAAGGTGGGCGCTGGGAGGTGGAGGTGGATCGGGGGTCCCTGTGCGGGCGAGGGGTGTGGTGAAGGGGACCAGAGGTGTCGCAGTGTGGCGGGCGGGTCTGCAGCTTCAAGCTGGTGGCCGCACGTGACAATGGGTGGGATTGAGTGCAATGGCCGAGAGCTGCCTCGGCTGCTGCGTGGGCCCAAGGGGCGATACGCGACCTGGCCACGCAGCTCCTTGGTTTTTTCTTTATCACATGTATAGCTGGCTGACTGGTTTAATAGCTCTGTGGTCCTCGCAAACACACATATGCACTTAACACACATGCATGTGTACTCCACACCCCTGCCCCCTGCAGGAGCGGGAGGCCAAGCTGGCGGCGCTGCTGCGCGACCGCCTGGCGCTGCAGGGCAGCCTGGGGCGGGAGGGGTTTGAGGCGCGCATGCGCCAGGAGGCTGCCCAGCTATCCAAGTCCACATTTGGGCCGGAGATGCTGCAGGTGACTGGGTGCGGTACTGTAGGTTTTGTTGTGGCAGCGAAATCGGATGTGGACAGGCACCCGCCTTGGGTGAAGCGCTATGCTGCAGAGTGGTGTAACTTACTTGCCTGCTTCGTGTGCTTGCCGGGTGGCAACACCCAGGCCACCGTCTGTTAGCTGGCCTGCTGCTGGCCTGTGTGCCTGGCCTAGGCTGCCATGGCATGCATCCAACTCCCCACACTGATTGCATGCATGACTAGTAGATAGGCATCCACTCGTCAAGCTCAAGCTGCCGCCGCTGCCCCACCTCACCCCACCCCGCAGACCATTGGCTACATGTACTCCCGCGCCGGCGCCAAGGTGAGGGGCACGTGCCCACCCTAGGGAGGCTGCCAGAGGTTGAGCGAGGCGGGCACATGCGGCGGTGCCGGCGGCACCATCAGCGTGTGCCCAGTGCAGCATGCAAGCAGCGGGGGCAAGGGCTTGGACCAGGGCAGGGCTGCTTGGGGTGCTCCCCTGGAGTCCTGCCCATGCCCATGGTGCATGTTCCTTTCCTTCGCCTGCCCATGCCCATGTTCATGTTCCTTTCCTGTACTGCCCATGGTCATGGTGCGCCTTTCTTTCCTTGGCCTGTCTTCCTTTCCTGTCTGCCCATACTCACGTTGCATCTCCGTGTCCCTGGCCTGCTTCCTGTGCCCAGGAGCTGGGCAAGAACTTCAAGACGCTGGGCGTGGGGTGGGCCTGGGAGGCGCTGCGCAGCATGGGGCACGGCACCAAGACAACATTTAATGCCGTCAGCGGCATCGTGGGCCTGCAGGTGTGAGGCATGCATGCACTCGTCTCTGCCCCTGCTCCGCACCGGCCCTGCCTGGCCTCTGCCCCTGCGGCATGCCCTGCTCTATTCCGGCCCTGCCTTGTCCCTACCACTGTGTCGCGCCCTGCTCCATATCGGCCCTGCCTTGTCCCCGTCTGTTTGCCACATCCTTCTCCATTCCTGCTCTGTGCTCATGGCAACCGGCTGGCTTCACGCTGTGCGGGCGGTCCACCTGGCACTTGTGCCCTGCTCTCCCCCTGCAGGTGCCCCCCCAGGACTTGCAATGCAATGGTGACCAGTTAACCAGCGCAACAACTGGTGACCGTCCAAGCAATACCTGAACCAAGTTAACTGAAGCATCACAAGGACTGCCCCCCCCCCCCCCCCCCCCCCCCCCCCCCCCCCCCCCCCCCCCCCCCCCCCCAC
>JAPTJF010000279.1:66522-83640 GCA_029339195.1 Micractinium sp. NFX-FRZ
AAATCAAGCAACCAAAGAATTCCCCCCCCCCCCCCCCCCCTGCAGGTCGCCTCCCAGGACCTGCAGCGCCAGATGCAGGCGGGGCAGCTGACGCCGCAGCAGGTGAGGCGTGGCGCAGGTCAGGTGGCAGCAGGTGGCACGGGTGCTGAATGTTAGCCTCTGAGCTGGTGCCTGTTTTTAACACTAAACGACTACTAGGGGGGGCGCATCACGGCGCCGCGACCCTTGCAGCGCTCTTCACGCCTCCCTGCCAGCGCCTTGGGGGAACCCTCAAATGCCTGCCCACCCTGCCCTCTCTTACGATTTGCAATGCCGGCTTCCTTATGGCTGCAGGCGGAGGTGCTGATGGCTCAGAAGGCTGAGGAGATCCTGGCTGCCCTGTGGAAGGTGCGCCAGCTGGCTGTGCTGAGTCATTTGGGGGCTGCTTTTCTTGTGGGGGTTGGGGCAGGGTTTGTGTGGGATGTCAGGCGAAGGTACATCGTGCGTTGTCGCTGACCGGTACCCTCTGGAGTTGCCCTGCTTTGTGCATGGTTTGGGGTTTGGGGGTGCTCTGGAGATGCCCAGCAGCTGGCTCTTGCATTGCCAGCACAGCACAGCACAGCACAGCACAGCACCGCACAGCGCGCCCCCTCTCCCCTCTTTGCGTTCATCCCACAGCGCGGACTCCCCTCCCCTCCCTCCCTTCTTCCCTTGATCCTGCTGCAGGTCAATGTGCAGGACATTGAGACAACGTTGGATGCGGTGGTCACAGCAGTGCTGCAGGCAAGCAGGGGAGGGGGGCTCAACTCAGTTGCCAGGGTCGAGAGTGTCACAGATGAGGGGCGGTTGAGGAGTGCTGCTTAGAATCGTGAGCATGCCTGCCAATTCTAAATGAATCATCCTGACGCAAAAGAATCATCGGCTGGGGCGGCTCCCCTGCAGCTGCTGCGGCAGCGTCTTCTTGCGGCAGCGCACACGTGTGCCCCATAGTCAGGGCTGCAGGTCTCCAGGCTGCTGACGCGCCTGGCGTGTGCTGGCGTGTGCACTGTTGTGTGCCCCTGCCGCTGATGCATTCTGGCGTTGCCAAACTTGGTGCTATGTTGCTCTCTGTTGTACTGCTGCAGGAGGCGGGGACGACGGTGGAGCAGAAGGATGAGCGGGCTCGGGCTCTGAAGCGGCTGGGGAAAGTGTTCCAGGTGGGTGGATGGAGGGGCAAGCCGTGTCTTGTCTTGCAGGCTGGCACGGTGGGCGGGTGGGCTGGCAGGTGCAGCTCTGGAACGGCAATGTGTTGTACTTATGACCATTGTGACCATTGTGCTGGTAAGTGCCGGTCGGCTCAGGTAGCCAGCCCAGCGGTGCCTGAAACATTGTTTGCCAGCGTGCTGCGCCTCTGCCGCCGCCGCAGGCGGAGGCGATGCGTGCCAAGGAGTTGCGCGGCCCCCTCCGGTCGATGAGCCGCACATTCGGGGCGAAGCCCGGCGCCGGCCCCCAGGCACACGTGGCGGGCGGTGCGGCTGCGGGCGGCGCAGCAGCATCTGTGAGTGCGGGCGCGGGTGCAGGGTCTGCAGGATTCCCTCCAAGCCAGGCGTCACCCATGCAGCCTCCGGCTAGGGCAGCTGCGGCACCGAGAGCGCAGCAGGCGCCTCAGCAGCCGCAGCCACAGCTGCAGCAGCAGGTGTCTGGCTTTCTTGGCAGCATCGGCCAGACGGCTGCAGGCATTGGCCGTGACTTCGTTAGCCTGGGTCAGGAGGTGGGGTCAAAGCTTGGGCTGAGCGAGCCGCCGGCGCAGCAGCAGCAGCAGGTATGTGCACGGTTGGCTCTGCTCCCTGCCTGACAAGCAGTGGCTGTGTGCTGGCTGTTTTTGGGGCTGCTGCGTGCCTGTAAAGCCTTCATGCGCACATATGCACTAGGTGGAGGGGGTTTGCGTTCACAAACCCCCTATAGGTGGGCAAAATCTGACATCCCGCCCTGCCTGCCCCCAACCACCCTCTCTGCAGTACGCTCCTCCGGCTCAGGGCGCCTACGGCGCAGCAGCCCCGCCCCCGTCGTACTATCAGTACCAGCCCCAGCCGGGGGCCCCAGTCTACGGCGCCCCCGCCCCCACCTATGGCGCACCCGTGTACGGCGCCCCGCCCGCCTACGGCGCACCAGCCTACGGCGCCCCTCCCGTGTACGGCGCACACGAGCGGCCTGCCCCGCCCGCCTACGGTGTGCCGCCCACAGGCATGCCGTCCCCTGGCACCTACCCCCCGGGGACCGCAGCAGCAGCCGCGGCAGGGGCGGCGGCGCCAGAGGTGGCGGCGGCAGCGGTGGGCGACCGCCCGGACTTCAACTCGATGTCTGTGCACGATCTGAAGGGCTTCATTGCCAGCCGGGGCGCCAAGCTGGAGGGAGCTGTTGAGAGGGCGGATCTGGTGGCCATTGCGCAGGCGCTGCACAGCTCCTGAGCGCAGGCGCTGCTGAGCTGGCCGCGCTGAGCTGGCATCGCTGACCCAGCTCGGAGCTGGGGCCCCCCACCGGGTGTCGGCTGCGCTGCACACTGGCACGCACCAGCGCCAGCGCTGCTGAGGGTGGAGCAGCGGTGCCGACGCGGAGCTGGGCGCGAGCAGTCACAAGCCGCCACAGCGGCTGAATGCCACAATGCAGCACTTTGTTCCCCTACAACCACTTGCAGCGTGGCTCTGTGTTAGGTTCCTACATTTGCAACTCCCGTTGCTCGTGCCGTACTGCCTTGCCTCCCTATTTGTGATACGTTGCTTTCATGTTGGTTGCTGAGCGGTTCAGCTGTATTTGGGTGTGCACACAACCACTGTTTAAAATTTCACGTGTATCGACTGGTGGCATTCCAATCTAATTCTTGCTGAGCTTGTGTCGAGACGGGACGTGTGGCCCAATGCTGCCGTTTCAGCGGCGCTGAGCTGGCACCGCCTGCGCTAGCCGTGGCTCCCCTTGGGAGCGCTGCTGGGCGTGTCCACTGCCACACTAGCGCACCCTGAAGCTGCCCCCCTTTGCACCGCCTCAACAGGTGCCGCGACCGCCCAGACACCTGCTCACCCGCCCGGAAGTCGCCCCCATGCCCTGGCAGCTGAGCGAATTCTTGGCGGAGCGCGTGGCGCGGGGCCGGAGGCTGCTGGCCGAGTCGGAGGACCACCGGGGGGACGCCGACCTGCAGGCGGGTGCTAGGCGGGCGGGGTGGGCGTGAGCGGCGTCGCGCCACGGCAGCAGCGGCGTGTGCACTGCCCGCATCAAACGCCTGCGCCAAAGTCGTGCCCTCCTCGCCCCTGCAGCACTTCCTTGCTGACATGGACGCAAATGTGGGCCTTAACAGCCTGATCCTTGCCGATGACGAGCGGGGGCTGCGCCCAGTGCTGATCGACAACCAGGGGCAGCAGGCGAGTGGGTGTGTCTGTCGTTCCTGTTGTCTGCATGCAGTCAATGACCGTACAATATACACTTTGCCAGCATTTCAATCATTGGCTTACATTTGGGGGTTCACGGAGCCATCAGGACTCATGGCACGGGAAAGGGGACTATGGTGCTGATGACAAGGACGCTCATTGGTGCGACACTTGTTATACGTGTGCACCTGCCACCCCCGCAGGCCCTCATTCTGTTCCTCACAAGCGCCCTGCACAAGGCCAGCACCCCGCTGCTCCACATGTGGGAAATCCACCCGTGGTGCCTGAAGCACTTGCAATGCACGGTGAGCGGCGTGCCTGCTCGCCGGCCGCGTGGGCTTGCCCCGTCTGCAGTTGCCGCTCTTGCCAGCACCGAAGCTAACCCTCTGCTGACTTCAGTTGGAGCGACGTGCTGTCCCGCAGGCCTCCCACGTTTTGCGACAGCCGTCCGCTGACCTGAGACTGCTGGGGGATCTCAGCCTGCTGGCCATGTGCATTGCAACCCAAGCACATGATCCTCAGGCATACCCCCCCTGCATCACTATAACCTCCCAGCTCCTGGCTGACTGGGCCTCCACGTCAGCGGCGGCGGCAGCCCTGGAGCAGCGCCAGCTGGCAGCCGGCTTCACCAGCCGCCTGAGTGCTGCCGAGCTGCTGCAGCTGCTCTGCATGGTGCACCGCCGCTTCCTGCACGGGCAGCAGAGTTGCACAGGCAACAGGCCGCATGCCGAGGCACAGCTGGCAAGCGTGGAGCAGGCGACTCGCAGGCTGCTCGAGTACCAGCCCCAAAAGGCGCACTACCTCCTCATGCATACGGCCGACTTGGTTGCCCGGCGGGATGTGCGCGCCGCTGACGCCGCCTTTGGGGCAGTGTTTCAAGCCTGCAACCGACGCAAAGGTGAGCGAGCGTGGGTGCAAGGCGGCAGCCAGGCTGGAAACCGTGTGTGAATTGGAGCACGCATGAGTGCGCCGCTGCTGCTGCTGCCGTTGCCGCTGCTGCTGCTGCCGCTGCTGCTGCTGCTGCTGCTGCTGCAGTGCACTGGTGCCTCCCCTGCTGCCGCCTGCTGTGGAGGCTGAACACAGAAACATCGCCTGAAGCTACCCCGCTGTACACTTACAACGCTGCAACTCTGGCTGTCCGCCCGTGTGCATAGCTAACGCGGTCGAAGCAGGCGCAGCGTTCTGTATGGCAAGCAACCTGATGTTTGGAGGCAGGGGCCCCACCTTTGAGGTGACCGAAGTGGAGGGCTTCCTGGCACAGAGCCAGCGTGGCCTGTCCCTCATCCGCCCCTGGGCGCTCACCCCGGCCTATCGAGACATCAAGCAAGATCTGGCTTGTGTACGGAACAATCTCGCCCACGCAGTGGCGGCGCACCCTGGGCACAGCGGCAGGCTGCCAGCCTTCGACGTGGCGGGCACCTCCTTTGCTTTTGGGTCGGTGGACCCTGATCACTTGCACGCCTGCGCCGCCTGCGGGAAGCAGATGTTTCAGCTGCGCAAGTGCGCGGCTTGCAAGCAGGTGGGTGGCGGGTGGGGGTGGGGTGGGGCGAGTGGGGTCTGTGTCGCACTTTCAAAGTTGTTTGCGGACACTCAGACTGTAAACCCACAAAAGCAAAAGCCAGGGGCTGCTGTCATCGCCGTCATATTCAAGCCCGTTCTGCCGACACGTTGGTGGGCAACTAGCACCCGCTCATTAGACGGGAAGGCCCTCATTACCCACTGCTGCGCACCCCTCCCCCTCCTGCAGGTCGAGTACTGCTCACGCGACTGCCAGGTGAAGCACTGGAAGGAGGCCCACAAGCAGGAGTGCGCCCGCCTGGCGGTGGCACGCAAGCAGAGCTCTGGCGCTGGCAGCAGGCGGGGCAGCTCAGACAGCTGAGGGAGGCTGCGCTAAGGGGCGGCAGAAGTAGCAGCGCTCAACAATGATGCGCCCCGGTGGGCGGTGTTTGCTTGCTCGCGAACACCAGTGTTCCTGTCAAGCACATGCTAGTGCCGTAAGATAGCGGAGTGAAAGGCTCATGTGACATCATTTCACGGCGTGAGCTCCCATACAGACAGGGCAGTGGAAAAGGATGGCGTCGCATGCACAGGAGGTTGCAGCGAAGGAGGTTGCAGCCACAGGGAGTGCGCAGTCTGGCCCCCTCAGCCTGGCCCCCACCCCCGCCCTCAGCTCGCACCCAGGCCCGCAAACAAGTGGCCAGGGAGGTCTCCGGGCTGCAGGAGTGCCGTTCCACCAACGATGATGCGCGGCGGTGCACGGGGCGGCGGATGGCTGCCGCTGCCTCCGGCGCTGCCTGCGCTGCTCACTTGTGCTGCCCGCTCGTCAACTGCCTGCATCACCTCGTGCAGCTCTGCAGGCAGGGCGGGAGGTGGGGCAGAAGCTTTGCAGGTGAAGTGCAGCGGCAGGCACAGCATGGGCCAGACAGGGCCGGCCAGGCACCCGCCAGGCTCGCGCCTGCACACACATGCACCTTCCCACTCATGCCCCTTTGCAGCACCCCCAGTACTGACAAGACGCCTGCTGCGCACCACAATATGCCGGCTGTATTTCCACAGCAGGCACCCATGCCCTGCCCACACAGCTGCCCTCTTGTGCACGGCCCCAACGCCGCACCTGCCGGGCTGATGCCCCCCAGCACAACTAAGACGCCTGTGGCACACCATCCCATGTCGGCTGGCTTGCCACAGCAAGCAAGTACTACCTGCCCACGTGTGCATGCCTGCCAGTACGCACCTGCCGGGCTGACGCCCCCCAGCACAAACAGGATGACTGTGGAGCAATCCGAGGGCTTGGGCCCCGCCTGCAGGCCAAACCGCCCCAGCCCGCTCCTCAGCAGGCCGGACAGCGAGGTGGCACCGGCTTGAAGGTCGGGGAGGGGCTGGTCATGCAGAATCAGCTCTGCAACAACAGGCAGGAGGGGGGACACCCAGGAGGTACACATGAGGAGGAGCGTGGTGTGGCAGCCCTGCTGCCTGGACTTCCCCACAATACCATGCCCTGCTCATGACCACAGCCTGCCAGCCACCCAGCGCAGCTGCACATCCGCAAGCATGGTGCATGGTGCATGGTGCCAACATGGGTGCTGCAAGCGGCTCCCGAAGGCTGCAGGCAGCCCACGCCCCTGCCAGCTCACCCTCCCAGCCCAGCCAGTCCACTCACCCGCAATCTGGCGCAGCAGGGGCGTGCGCTGCGGCGCGCCGTCCTGCCCCACCGCTGCCAGCCGCCCCGTGTGCTTCAGCAGGCTGCCTCGGAGGGCGGCCGCCTGCCGGCAGCGAGCCAGCAGCGCTTCAACCGCATCACCAGCCTCCAGCCGGAGCGCTTGCAGCTCTTGCGCAGCTTCGGCAGCTGCTGTGGCCTCTGCTGCTGTTTCTTTCACCCCGGCGCTGGTGCCGGCAGCAGCTGCTGCTGCTGCTGCCTTGGCTGCGGTCACCCGGCGGGCCAGCTGCTCAAGTGCCCAGGCCGGGGTAGCGCATCCGCTGGCCGCCCCTCCTGCCGCCTCTGCGCCATTGGCGCCACTGCCGCTGCTGCTGCTGCCGCTGCTGCCGCTGCTTGTGCTGCCAGCACTGCTGCCCGCCATGATCGCCTCGACCAGCGCCGCCGCCAGCTGCTGCTCCTGGGGGGGCGGGAAGGCGTGCCCGCTGTCGGCGCCCGCCATCCTGCAGGTAGGTAACAGGAAGGGGGAGGAGAGGCCATGAGTGCCGGCAAGCATGGGCCAAGCCGGCTACCAGGCTGCCAGGCTACCTCCCAAGCAAGGCGGCCGGGCCCAGGGAGAGTGGTGTAGCCAGTGCCCAGCCAGCGGGCACAAGGAGAATCGGTGTAGCACAGTGGCAGCCAGAATCCCGCTAGTCACACAAGGCAACTGGCAAGCCACACCAGCGGCGCCTCACCAGGCAGGGTGGAAGCTGGGGAGCAGGCAGTAGGCTGCCAGCACCAGCAGCGCCACATCCGCCAGCTGCAGCGGACTGCCAGGCTGGCCTGCCAGCCGGCAGAGCTCCGCCAACTGGGCAGCCGCTGCGCCGCTGGACTCGGTGCAGGCAAACAGCAGCTGCTGCTCCTCCCGCTGCAGCGCTTCCCAGCGCTCTGCAGGGGAGGTGGGCGGGCACGCGGGGTCAAGGCGGGGGCCGTGCAGTGGATGGAGAGGGGAGGTTGCAGGGCAAAGGGCAGGTGAGGAAGATGGGCGGACTGTGCTTGAGAGCGGGAGCAAAAGGACTATCGTACATCACCCTGCAGGCCACGGATGCATGCACCCCTGGCAGGTAACGCCGATTCCGACACATGCTCCACACACAGCAATGCAACATCACTGGCCCGCTGCAGGCGCACGCTTGCCTGCACACGCGCCCTCCATGGCTGCCGCCGCCGCTTCTGCAAGCTGCAGCAGGGAAGCGTGCCGGTAGGCTGCAGCGGGCGACTGCCGGCGCACCGCATCTGCTAGCACCCGCAGCTCCTCGGCACACACGCTGCCTGGCTTGAAGCGCTGCTGCAGCGGGGGCACGTTCTCCTGCAAAGAAGCGGGCAAAGAAGAGAAGGAAAGCCAGGGATTGGCGGTGGAAAGGGCACTAGCAGCCACCCATGGGCATGCGGTGCAGCAGCAGCCAAGCAGCTGCACACAGTCGCTATTCGAGCAAGCTAGGAAGCAGCTGGCATGAAGCAGTCCGACCGCCGCCCACCTTCCTGGCTGCCTCTCTGAGCCACTTG
This sequence comes from Micractinium sp. NFX-FRZ, assembly GCA_029339195.1. Lineage (NCBI taxonomy): Eukaryota > Viridiplantae > Chlorophyta > Trebouxiophyceae > Chlorellales > Chlorellaceae > Micractinium > Micractinium sp. NFX-FRZ. The sequence continues at coordinate 74,599 of JAPTJF010000279.1, forward strand.
CGGATGAAGAGCGGGCCGTCCCGCCCCTTGCGGGTCAGCAGGAACTCCAGCCAGCGCTCTGCCTGTGGGCGGGGACAGCCAGCGGGAATGAGGTGGAATGTTGGAAGCGGCGCTGTTGGGCTGGGACATGGGTGGTTGAGCTGTGAGTGGTGAGGTGGGCGGGGGCAGCATTCTTAGCATTTCAAGGGGAGCAGATGTGCATTGTGGGAGAAGAAGGGCAACCACGCAGGGCAGCAGGGCAGGAGCGCAGGCAGCAGAGCGCAGGCGGACGCTGTCAAGCCAGTGGCAGCGGGTGTGGTGCCCAGATCCCACCCACCTGCGCATCGCCGCCATGCCGCAGGCTGCCGGGCAGCAGGCTCAGAGGGCCTCGCCCGGACGTGCCCGCTGCTATGCTGCTGCTGCTGTTGCTGCCATCCTCGCCTGCTGCGGGTGCCCCTCCATCTGGCCCTGATGCCGCCGCTGATGCTCGCGCTGGCAGCGCGTCCAAGCTCGGCATAGCCAGCCCAGCAAGCATCGCACCGCCGGCGCTGCCTGCCTCGTAGCCGTCGCTGCCAGCTTCCGGACCGCCCCCTGAGCTGGCGCCAAGCGCCAGCAAGCTGGCGCCAGCTGGCGCCAGCAGGGTGTACATGCGTGGCACCAGCAGGTCTGCATGCAGTGCCGGGCTGACTGGGTCTGCCAGCCTGTCGATGACCACCAGGGCCGCTGGCGGGGCGCCCTCTGCCTGGGCTGGCACAAAACCCATGCTGCGGCACACCTGCCTGCTGCAGGGGCCCAGCGAAAACGCCTCGGGGCGGAAGCCCAGCGTGGCAGCAGCATCAACCAGAGCGTGCGCCAGCAGGGCGAGCCCGCCCGAGTGCGCGTCGCCGCTGTGCTGCGCATGCTGTGCTGCCCTGGCGCTGCCAGCTGGCGGCTGTTCGTCGTCGTCTGAATCTCCTGCTGCACCAGGGCCTGCGGTGGTGCTGTAGCCTGCAGGCGAGTGGCCCACGCGCGGCAGTGCCGCCGCCGCCGCTGCAGATGGTAGCACGAACGCTGCGCCGGCCACGGGGCACAGCGGCAGCGGGCAGCGCAGGATGGCCAGGCTGCACGGCCCGCCGCCTGCTGCCAGGCGGCCTTCATTCAACCCCTGCTGCCAGGCCGCACTGAGCGCAGCATAGCAGTGTGGGCCGTAAGCAGCAGGCAGCTCATCGTGGTGTGCTGCCTCGCTCACACAGGCGAGCACTGAGAACTGGGCAGCAGCGACTGCCAGCTGGCAGGCCGCCAGCACCGCTGCCTCTGCGTCGCCCAGCAGCGTCGTCACCAGCAGCGCCACGCGGCGCACAGGGGCGGCAGAGCCGGACAGCAGTGCGGCAGTGGCCAGGTCGGCAGCAGTGGCAGCAGCCAGGTCGAAGACGGCGGCAGCACCCAGCTCTGCACAGGGCCAGGCGGCGGGCGGGGACAAAGCGAGGCACACATTTCTGCGCTGTTGAGAACACAGTCATCGTTAACACACAGTTACCAGCATCACCTGCTGAAATGAAGAACAGCCAATGCTTCCTGAAAGCAGCAAATGATAATTGTCAAGGGCGCACCTTGGAGCGCCGCCAGGCCGCCGCCTGCCGCCACCGCCTCCGCAGCGCCGGCGTCCAAGTAAACCAGCGCCCCCGAGAGCTCCGGTGCTGCTGCCTGCTTCAGGGATCGCAGCACCGCATCGGCCACAGACGCCATGGCACGCCAGGCGCCAGAAACTTGGGGCGATCACTTTCCGCGCAGTATTCGCTGGCGCCTCGCTCGGGCGTCTGTTATGAGCTTCAGCAATTGATCGAGACACTACCGGGGCGAAACGAGAGTCACAATGCCAACATCTTGTACAAGCCCAAGGCTAGCTCTGGCCAGCTCAGCTGCCAATTTCTTTTCTGTGGCGCACGTCAAGCACAGCACTGCTTGATCGTAGCAACGTACAAGTATTACTGTCGAACACGGTCACGGCTGCACACCTCGTCCAGCCAGCTTTCGACATGGTGAGCGCCTGCTGGCGTCTCTCCTGGCCGAGCGGTTGCTTGACATAGCTTACAAACGCTCCAAAGGCTAGCTGCGGCTGGTTGTCACGCGCAGCTGCCTCCACCTGTCCCGTCGCTGCCCCTGCCGCCACCCACCCACCCGCCGCCGCCCCGCCCTTTGCAGACAGTGCCGCTCGTGCTCCAGCACAGTCGCCCTCTGTCCGTGGTGGTGGCCAGCCGCAATACCGTAAAGATCAACGCCGTGGCGGCAGCCCTGCAGCAGGCTTTCCCAGGCGCCAAGCACTCCATCACAGGTGCGCTGCAACGCAAGCGTGTGCGGGTGCCAGGTGCCGGGTGCACCCATGATTGGTACTGCAGGCTCAAGCGTGCTGCCTTTTTCACTGATCTCCGTTATCCCATTCAAGGCTGCAGGTGCTGACTCGGAATCAAACGTTCCAGACCAGCCCTTTGGAGATGAGGAGACGCTCAGGGGCGCATACAACCGGCTGGCAAGCTTGAGTGCGCAGCCGGAGCTCAGAGGCAGCCTGCTGGCGGCAATTGAGGGCGGCATCGGCTGGGCGACTCCGGCTCCTCGGCTGTCCGCACCCTGGGCAGCGCAGCAGAAGCAGGAGCAGGCCCAGCAGCAGGCTCAGCAGGCCGAGCAAGCACAGCAGGCGCGGCAGCACCAAGCACAACAGCAGCAGCGCCAACTTGAGTGCTTTGCCTGGGTGGTGGTGCAGGCGCCAGGGGGGCGAAGCAGCCACGCCAGGAGCGCCAGCTTCCTGCTGCCAGCCGCCGTCAGCGAGCTCATTCTGACCCAGGGGCTGGAGCTGGGGGCGGCGGACGATGCAGTGTGGGGCAGGTGATCGTTGCTGCTCCGAACTGCACTCGGCTGACGCAGCCGTCTTGCTTTGCCGCTGGTGCTGCTCTTGCTGGCGTCCAGGCACCCAACCACCGCTGCTTGCGGGCAGTATCTGCCAGCTTGCTTGCGGACAGCATCTGCAGGCTAGGGGTGCATGGCCCACTTCCCAGCCCTGCTCCCCCCACGTTTGTCCCACTCTTGTAGGGTCAAGTCGGGCCAGGGCAGCGGCACGATCGGCAAGCTGACGGGCGGGCGGATAACGCGGCAGCTGTATTACGAGCATGCCGTCTCCATGGCCCTAGTGCCGCTGCTCAACCTCTCCCTCTATCCAGACTATGCACCGGCAGCAGAGGCAGCAGCAGCGGCTCAGGATGCGCCGGCAGCAGAGCAGGCAGCAGCAGAAGCAGCGGCAGAGCAGTAGGCAGGAGGAAGCAGCGGCAGCCTGGCTTGTGCAGCGCGCTGGGCGCCCATGCTGTGGTCATGCACGCTGTGGTCCCGCTTTGCCCCTACTATCTGATCACCCTGTGTGGTTACCTCTGTGTGCAACATGGCATCAGCGGGTGAAGAACAGCACCAAGGAGAAGGCCAGGATGACCAGGCCCCTGCGCCTGTGCAACGGGATACGCTGCTCTGCATGGCACTGCTGCTCGGAAAGGTCAGCAGGCGCTGCTGCCGCCGCTGCTGCCGCTACCGCTGTAGTAACAGAAGGGCGCACTTCTTCAAGTGCAGCAGTTCTTTCTTCAGCGGGGCCCAGTTGCTGCCGTGCGGAGGCCAGTGCCGCCTCTGCTGCCTCTGCTCGTGCCCGCCACAGCTCCAGCTCAGCAGCTGCTGCCAGCTGGGATGCGCTATGCTGCTGCGCCACCTGGGCTGCCTGCGCCAGCTGCTCCGCTGCGGCCGCCTCTGCTGCCCGGGCTGCCTCAAGCGATGCCTGCATGTTTGGGTGTGCAGGCAAGCAGGCTGGTTTGCTGGCCGTCATGGGAGATGCTGGCCAGATGTGGAGCGCAGCCCGACAGCCGTCGGGACCGATCAGTGCAGGGCAGGATCACAACATGCTGCATGTCACTCAATGTCCCAAGGCCGGCATCCCACCTACACACCTGCAATGCTTCGAGCTGCGCCCGCAGACTCTGCGCCTGCGCTTCTGCCGCTTGTGTGCATGCTTCCGGCAGCTCAGCATGCCCGCCAGCCCGCTGCCGGTGCTGACGATGTTGGGAATGGGAGCGGGACTGGTGGTGGTGCTGCCTGTGGCTGTGCCCAGCGCCGCTGCCGTCTTCCGCCCCGCTGTCACTAGCACCAGCGCACGTTGAGCGGCATGCTGGGGGCTCCAGCTCATCTGCCCAGCGCCAGTCTGCCAGCTTCAGCCGCATGCCCGCCTCGGCCGCCCCTCGGGGGCGCAGGTCAAACAGCAAGGCCAGCGGCGCCGGGTCTGGCGGGAAGGGAGGGTGGCAGGCGGCAGCAGGGCAAGATGGTGAGGCAGCAGGTGGGGTGGCGCACAGCGGCTGTGAGAGACTGGGCAGCACGGGGCCTCACTCAGCAAGCAATGCTATCCACGTTGGTTCCATGCAGCCCTCATGCATGCCCCCTCCCCGCCCCACCCGCTCACCGTCTGCCGCTCTGCTGCGCCGCCGCTGGTTCCACTTCAAGCCCCTTCTTGCCGCCTCTGCCAAGACTCCATGAGGAATGTGAGTCCCTTCTGGCAGGCTGCTTACAGCGCTGCTGATGCAGGCCAGCAGGCAGTGCGCTGCCCGGCATTCGCGCGCCGTGGGCGCCAGCTGGCCAGCCGCCAGAGCCTGCAGCAGCTCCGCTGCGCTGCTGGCCAGCTGGCGCCGCTGTTCTGGTGCAGCTAGCCCTGCGCCTGTGTCGATGCCAAGCGCTGCTGATAAAGCCAAAATGCTGCTGCTGGGCGGAGCGGCTGCTGCCAGCTGCAGCAGGAGCTCCCGCAGCTGCTGCACTTCCTCTTCACTCAGCTGCATGCTGCTCTCGTCAGGCCGCAAGATGCTGCCGCTCCGATGCCGCCGTGGCGACGGCTGCGGCGCGGCAGGTTCGGGCGTCAGCAGGGCGCCTGTCGGCGACCGTCCTGCGCAGGGCAGAGGCAGGCAGGCACTTGGCAGGGTGAGCCCAGGCATGGCAGCATGCAGGCAGGCAAGCGGGTTGGGCGACCACACAAGCTACAGCAGCAGGCAGGTAAGGCAAGCTTGCCGTGGCCAGGAGCAGCCCACCTCGCTGGGTTGGGGGCCGCTTGGATAGCTGGGCCTCAAAATCAGCTCCTGCTGGCTCCAGAGCCACTGCCATGAGTGCCAGTGTTCAAAGTGACCAGGGAGGGGAGCGACGGAGTCTGCCGACGGCGGCAAGGGCCACAGGTCTACAGCAGGAGCAGACCAAGCTTGGCGCGAGCTGCAAGACTCCTGGGGCACTGCCCAAGCTCTGCTACTTGATGCAAAGACCTCCAACGGCGCTCTGAAAGGCGGCAGCCTTGGGTTCGGGTATCACAGCAGGCAGGCGGAGCGAGGGAATGCAGAAGTCGTTTAGGGATATCTTTCTCAATTTCCTGAAGCCGTTTTGCGTGCGCAGCGTCATGCAAGGCCCGGAGCGCTCGGCGAGATGGCGGCAGCCTTTCTTAAGGCTCGAAATGCAGGCAAGTGCAGGGTTTTCTGCCCTGGCATGTCAATTTCGTCCGAATTGCGGCAGGTATTTATAAGGGTGCGCAGGCCAGGGCTTGCAGAGCCCACTTTCGGCTCAGGGCGGGCGCAACCGGAGTCGTGGTTGCCGCCTCCCGTGCTGTCGATGACCCAGGCAAGCGCAGCATGTGACACGGGTGCCAGCGCGGACCCCTGGAGCGCATGCAAAGGCGCGCCCAGCTGCCCTATCGCCAGCGCCGCTCGGCGCCTGCGCTGCCAGCGCCGGCGCTGCACTTCACGTTCCCTCACGTTCCTTCTTCCCGTACACTGGTATGCCTGCAGGGCGGGTGACGTTGAGATCTCGTAGCCAACTGCATTGAAGCTCTGGCATTGTATTTATTTTCATTTACAATGCAACACAGTGCTGCTGAATTCCAGGGGCACGTAGCAGCAAGGGGAGAGATGACCACACCCTCTGCCCCGGCTGTCTCTGCTGCCACCGTCTGTATATAAAGCAATTTTGAGTTCCTCTCCTTTCTCGTTCTCCGTTCAATTCCAATCAGCCACTCAGTCATCTAGCAGTTCCAGGTTGGCAGTGCCGGGGCCCTCCAGCGGCGCCTGTATATAGTTGTACAAGCAGCTGCACGGGCAGGAGGGAACGCAATGAAGGGGCGGCTAAGTGAGCGAGCAGGGGGAGTGAGCGAGGGTCGAGTGCGGCGAGGAGGGAGTGGAGGAGGGGCACCACCTTGTAAGCAACGTGCCCGCCAGGCTGCAGCACGCATGCATGCATGAACAGGCCAGTCCCAGGGTGCTGGCCAGCCCAACATGTCGCCAGCAGCGCCTTGATGGATGGCGGCGCTGCGCCACACTGTGGCAAGTACACATACGCATTGCAACACTCGCACGCTGGCAAACACACGTGCTCACGCAACACTCGCGCACTGCGCATGCGCTACGAACGCCGGCCATGCACCCACCTGCGCGTGACGACCCCATTTGAGTCGACAAGCGCCAGCAGCAGCTGCTGCGCCTGCACGCCCCGCACGCTGAACAGCCGCTGCAGCAGCGCCGGTGTGAGCTGCTGGTAGGCGCTGCTGACGGGCACCAGGATCTGTGTCCGTGTCACCAGCGCTGCCTCCTCAGCTGCCGGCGCGTCTGCCGCCTCGGCTGCCGGCGAGGGCGCATCGCCTGGGCCAGCCGCTGCCGCCTGCTGCGCCTCTACGTCTGCAGCGGCTGCAGCGCCACCTTGCTGCTGTTGTTGTTGCTGCCGCTGCTGCTGCTCCTCGGGACCAACGTCTGTGCCTGCCGCCTGGCTGTCGCCATTCTGCTGCCCTGGTTGCTGCTTCTGCTTTTTGGACTGCTGCCGCTCCTGCTGCGGCGGCGGTAGCGGCTGGGCTGCCGCTTCCTGCTGCAGGGCTGCCTCCGAACCCTCCGGCAGAATCTGCAGCATAGAGTCCCAGCCGAACAAGGGATAAGGAAAAGCGCAGGGGGCATGCACAGGCTGGCGTCGCTGCAGGCAAGGCAGCACTGCCGCCGCCGCCGCCAAGTTGCCCCGCTCCTCACCTGCCCCGCTCCTCACCTGTGGCGGCGGGTCTTCATCTCCCTCCGGCGCGGCCACTGCCTGCTGCGCCGCCCGCTGCTCCCACTGCGCCAGGAAGTAGTAGAAGCGGCCGTGGCTGCTCCACCGCAGCTCCGCCTGCTTGCTCTCAATGTGCAGCACGGTGTAAACTGAGTAGAGGTCGGTGGGGTCCGCTAGCTCATATTCTGCGTCTCGAGGCGGAATGGCCTCCCGAAACACTGGGTAGGCGAGCACTGTGTCCAGCGCCCCGCGATTGGTGCGCCACTTGCGGTTCATAGTGACTGGGGTTGCAACCGATGACAGATGAATATGCTCGATTGAGCGATACGGGCTTAGAGAATGCGTGGCGGTGCGTGCTGCGCCTGCTGGGGCGGCGGCGGCAGGTGGGCCAGTGGGCTTTTTCACCCGTGGTTTGTGTGCGTTGTGTGGTTGTCAGTAGACTCTTCGGTAGTGAGTTCTCGCAGATTGCGGTAATGGGCTCTGGAGGCATTGAAACAGTTCCATCTTGCAGAAAGGTCAAAATCAAATTCAGAGAACACGCAGCTGGAGGGCTGTTTGAACTGGGGTCTGTAGGTCGCCGCTTGCGTACGCAGTTGGCATATGGCTGGCAGCGGTGCCAGCGGTGGACGCTCGGCGCTCATTAGGTGTGCAACAGCGATTGGGATGCCTGGATTGAGGCCGGCAGCCCACTCCGATGCCTGCCCACCACCCGCCATATCTGATACCCCCGAAGTACTGGTACGTAGGCACCATCCCGCGGCCCGTCGACAGCTTTGCTGGCGCCCTCAACGCCAACTACACCCTCGCCCTCGGCGGTGAGTCAATCGGAGCGCCTGTGCTTCTGGGTGGTGCAAACCACACCGCACCGACGCCCACGCTGTCCAAGACAGTAAGGCGGCAGGCAGGCAACATCACGCCTGCCTGCGGCCTCTGCACCTGCAAGCCGCGCCGGCAGTGCGCCCGCTGCACACCTCCCCTCCCTCCTCCCCCTCCCCCCGCCGGCCTGGAGCAGGCTGCAGTGGCGAGGAGGCAACGCTGGGCGAGTGCAGCCGCTATCCATTCAACAACAAGACTGGGATAAGCTCCAACTGCAACTACACTGCCGCGGTGGTGTGCTCCGCCAGCAAAGGTGAGGGGGGCAGCCACCCTGGCACGCACTCCTGGCAGCACAGCAGTGCAGCAGCTGCCCGCAGGGTAGCTGCATGGCTTCCAGGCGGCTCATGCCACAGCTGGCAGCCTCTTGCTGACAGTGGCAGAAAGGCAGTGAGAAGGATAGGGTTCCGTATGCTCCTCGCTGATGGGCCCCACTCACCTGCATGCATGCCGTGTGCCCCTGCCATTCTCCCCCTGCCCCACCCGGCAACCCCTACGTTATCCCATCCTGCGGGGCAGCATTTTCCCTCAAGGATGACGTGGCAGCATTTTCCCTCGGGGAAAACGACGTTGCATTTTCCTCGGGGAAAACAAGGCAGCATTTTCCCTCAGGGAAAACGGGGGAGCATTTTCCCTCAAGGAAAACGAGGCAGAATTTCCCCTCAGGGAAAACGTCGCAGAATTTTCCCTCAGGGAAAACGAGGCAGCATTTTCTCGAGGGAGAACGAGGCATCATTTTCCCTCAGGGAAAACGTGGCAGCAATTTCCCTCAGGGAAAACGTGGCAGCAATTTCCCTCAGGGAAAACATTGCAGCAATTTTCCTCAGGAAAAACGTGGCAGCAATTTTCCTCTCAGAGAAAACGTGGCAGCAATTTTCCTCTCAGAGAAAACGTGGCAGCATTTCCCTCAGGAAAAACATGGCAGCATTTTCCCTCAGGAAAAACGTGGCAGCAACTTTCCTCTCAGAGAAAACGACGCAGAATTTTCCCTCAGGGAAAACGAGGCAGCATTTTCTCGAGGGAGAACGAGGCATCATTTTCCCTCAGGGAAAACGACGCAGCGTTTTCCCTCAGGGAAAACGTGGCAGCAATTTCCCTCAGGGAAAACGGGGCAGCATTTTCCCTCAGGGAAAA
>JAPTJF010000280.1:0-83618 GCA_029339195.1 Micractinium sp. NFX-FRZ
AGGGTGACCTCCCCTCCTCCCTGTTTGGGCACACCGCTGGCGACAGCGAGGACCTGCACACCCTGTTCCTGGACTGGAAGGCGGAAGACAACGCCTGCCCCTTGGGCCTCCCCGAATGAGCCGGCACCCGCCTGGCAGGGGGACCTGCAACTTGCCAGATGTGTGCACATGCGACCACTTGTGTACATATTATTGGGGATGCTTGGCTCGTTGCTCTTCTTTTTGCCTAAACCTTTCTCAGCCCAGCTGCCAAACTGCCCCTGCTCCGCCTCTGCCACTGAGGCGCAGCTGCCGCGTCGGCACGCTGGCACGCCTCCCATACACTGCACCGCCGAACACATGCTTGTTGTAGCGCCATTGACAGCCTTTCATGCCCCTACTGACTGCACCCCATGCCACCCCCAGACCTCACTTCCCGCTTCAACGCGACGTTGCTTCCCTGATCCCCTTCACACTCCCCTTCTTGACGCAATCAACAACCACTCTCCCTTTGCGCCAGGGGCATGTCACCATGCCCCCGCCCTCTGCATTCGAGCCGCCCAAATCAAGCACGCCCCGCCCGCTCAAGCCCTCGTCTCTTCTTGAACCATCCATCACCACCCCTAGTCTCGCAAATCACCTGACGTGTTCATCTCGCCATGCCCTGTGGGCCCCAGTCTTCCCACCCTGTGCCTCGGTTTATTCTTACACTTGCCTGTCTTCACTGATTGAACACCTGCATGCAAACGTGATCCCACGCCTGGATCTCCTCTCTGTTATCTTCTCAGCCCTTTCATCTGCTTGGCCGGCGGCACATGGGCCCCCTACCATAGCCCGGCCGCACGTGTGCCCCATGTTATAGCGTGCTCCGTTGCACTCGCCGCACTGGCCAGCAGTCGTGATAATGCCCCATGCTCTCGAGCGCTCTTCTTATTCAAACACCTTGGACATAGCTTGTTACCAGAACCTGTAAGGAATCTGCAGCCATCTGCTCCCCTCTTCAAAGTCGTCCCGCCTGCCCCTGTCCTCTGCTTTCGCACACCGGTACTGCCCTTTGTGTGTGCACTGCAGTGCTCGTGCTGCCGCCTTGTGTCTAAACGGACCCGTCTTGCCTGCGAAATCTAGACGAATGTACACCGTCTCTGGCCCTAGCAGCTGTGCAGCACATGTCTGACAACAGACAGCCCAACAACGCCTTGTGTATCCAGAGGAGGAATTTGTGGGCACTGTTTCCTGGCGGGCAGACGACATAGATCTGCCTGCTGCCTGACGGCGAGTGACCAAGGTTGCCACCCGCATTGAGCGCTGAAGTCTCTGTCCCCCGCCCCACATGCTGGTCTCCTCCCAGCTGCTGCCATCTGCTGGCTCAAGCGGTGCAAGAAAATCATGCTGGACAGCCCGCCTAAGCGACTGCCCAAGCTGCTTCATGCCGGCGGGCTGCCTCATGCCTGCAGCCCCGCATATTGAAGCTGTGGTGCTGACCCTTTTGCGAGCGAGTGTGCGTTGCAAGCGTTTACATGCCAGCAGCCCGCGCCTGAAAGCTGAGGGGTGGGCGGGCGCGGGTGCGGGCCGAGGCTGGCTGGAGCAGCGAGCGTGGAAAGAAAGGACTGGGCGGTTGGGGTGCGGGGTGGGGTGGGGTGGAGAAAGAGGGAATGAAACTACCGGGCGTTTGCATACTGTTTGACGAGATGGCTGAAGGGGTGCAGGTGCATGTTCCGAGAGTGCCGGCGGACGCAAGGGGGCACCTCATGCCACGTCAGCGCAACGTCGCAAGCTCCTCATCGTGACCTCCTCCTTCCGTGCTGGCAGCTGGAGGTTTGCGGCTAAAGCTTAAGGGAGTTAAGCTGCAGCTCACGCCTCGTTCTCACGGACCTTGATGGTGATGTGGCACATGGGCTTCAGGATGGGGTAGGCACGGCCCTGCAGCACGGCAGCATGGGGGGGTGGCAGCAGCAAGTGCTCAGCAGGGCGGCGACAACAGCGGCAAACAGCAGAGGCACAAGGCAGGCGCACCAGCGAAGTGGGTTAACAGCAATAAAAACGCCGCCGGCGCGAATGCCCGCTGTGCCTGCTGCGCCTTGGGCTGGTGCACAAGGCCTCTGTGTCGAATGTGCGGGCCGCATCCGCAGCAAGGCGGGCTGCACACGGCACGCGCAGCATGGCACAACGCATGCGCTGTGCACAGCATGCACAGCGTGCGCAGCTGGGGCGCAAGGCGCCCACACAGCACCGCGCAGCACGGCATGGCATGGCGTAGTGTGCGCAGCATGCGCAGCGTGCGCACCTGGGCGCGGGGCTGCGCGCGCTTCAGCACGGGGCCCTCGTCGGCAAAGCACTCTGACACGACCAGCTTGGCCTTGCGCATGCCCTGGTTCTGCTTGGCGTTGGCGGCGGCAGACAGCAGCGTCTTGAGCACGGGCTCGCACGCCTGCAGGCGGAAGGGAAAGCAGGGCGCGGGTGAGAAGGTGTGGTCAGGTCGGAGTTTGGCATGCTGTGCATGCTGTGCCACATGCTGTGCATGCTGTGACGGGGGAGGGGAGCGGGGAGACAGACCCGAGGGCTGGCCAATGCCAGCTTGCAGCATCTCTGCCGCAGCCAGCACAGTGCGCCTGCCCCCAGGCTGTCGGGCGGAGGCTGACTTGGCTCCAGGACTGGCTGTGTGGCTGCCTCGTGCCCATGGCTTGCTGCCGCCAGTGCAGCTTAGCGCTGGCCTGCAGACGCTGCTCTGCACTCCTCGCCCTGCTCAAGCATGTGCCGTGCTGCTGCAATTGTGCTAGGCTGGAGGCCGTGCTGCCTGCGCCGCTGCCACTCAAAGCTCCTGCTCCCCCCGACGGGTGCCACAATCGCCAGGGTGTGCCGCAGTACTGTGCCCATCACTCCTCTGCTGCAGCTCTGTCCCCGGCTGTGCCACCTCAGCTGGCTCTGCTGCCCAACTGTGCCATGCCGCACTCTACGGCCGCAGCGCGCGTGCCGTGCCGCCCGCCCACGACCACGGCGTGCCGCTGAGCTGCGCTTGCAGCTGGCCTGCCCAGCGCTGGCCAACAGGAAGACAAAGCTGCACCCACCCTGCATTTAGTCGCCAACATGACCCGCTGCTGCTGGAAGAAGGACGCCCAACATGACGCACACAATATTCCCAGTGCCCGCCAAAAGGCTCGTTGGTTGACGTTTGCCTCACCTTGTACGGCATGTACTCCAGGATCATGATTGCCTCCTCATAGCTGCGCCCCCGGATCTGGTCCAGAACGCGGCGCACCTGCACGCGGGCGGGCACAGGCAGGCAGGGCGCAAGTGGGGCAGGTAGGGCGGGCGTGAGGCAGGCCACACGCTGTGCACGTGGGTGCCTGGGCAGCATGCGTTGCTGTGCATGCATCTATCTGTGCCGGCAAAGCTGGCTGGACCGGAGCCCGGATGGGTGGCTGGCTGTATGGCTGGGGCCAAGCCTCCCAAATGTTGCGCCTTGCCGCACATGCGTGCTGCTGCTGCTGCTGCTGCCCACACGCAAAGCACCGCCTGCTGCATGCGCCATGAGCGTGCAATGCGAAATAAATGCTGCGCCTGCAAGCACAGCATCACTGATGCGACGGCAAGCAGCATGGCTGGGCGGCCTCTGCTGCATTGCTGCCCCCGCCGTGCCACCACACCGCAGTTCGCGAGACGCCGCCCGTGCTCCCGCAGCTGCGGTCCCCACCTTGAGGGCAGAGCCGCGGATGAAGCGCAGGTGTGCCACAGCCTCCGAGGAAGCCTCCACCTCTGCTGCTGCTGCCTTGGCCACCACAGACTGCGAGAGCGCGCTGCTGCGGGCGGCCACCGGGCGGGCCGCCACCAGCGGCACCTGCACAGGCAGACGGCGGGCGGGAGGTGAGAGCGGGCGTGCGTGCCCGCCGCGCACCATCCCCGCTCAAGGCGCACACAAACACATATGCAGCTGGCAGGGTGGGCTGCTGGCGGGGAGGCAGGCCGCTCCGCGGGCGCCACCACCACAGGGCGAGGTGCATTCCTCACCGCGCGGAAAGCCTTCACGCTGCTCAGCTGCACCGACTTCATGGCCGCCTGCGCCGCCACTGGCCGGCACTGCACGCTGCACGCTGCCTGCATGGCTGGCTGTTTTGCTCCGCTCCACAACCGGCTGGTGCAAGCAGCGTGTGAAGCTCGTTGGCGGTGGTAAACACAAGGGGAGGCCCAATGCGTGACCCCCAGCCTCACCGCTCCACGTTTGCATGGATGAGAGGGCGACCCAGGCTGCGCAGGTGGAGGGCCTAGGCGGGCTCCACTGCGCTTCCCATCAATTGCAGCGATCACAGAGTCGTATTCAGCAGCCAGCAGGCCGCCTCCGCACCCCTCCGCCCGACACCACCACACACCTCTCGCGCTCCCCAGCACGCTCTCGGCGGCCAAGCAGCGCGCAGCAGACATGCAGGCGGTGGCACAGCAGCAACGCGCCGCGTTTGGCGCGCAGCAGCAGGCACCGCGGGCGCCCCGCCCCGCCGCCGCCGCCCCGCCGCCCAGCAGCAGCAGCAGCCTGAGCAGCGCCGCGGCACGGCGCAGCAGCAGCGGCAACAGCAGCAGTAGAGCAGCACGGTGCGTGGGCAGCAAGGGGGACTGGGGGGAGCCCCGGTTGCCACCAGCGAAGCGGGCGCTCTGCTTTTGCCGCCGCTCAGTTGCGCCACTGGCACCGCACCAGTGCAGCTGCTCTTGTGCTGCTGTGCTCACCCGATGCCTTGCTGGTCGCCCTGCAGGCTGCCACCTGTGTGTGCGCGGCGTGAGCGGGACCCCATCATTGCGCCCGTCATTCAGATGGGCCAGCAGGGCGAGGTGGGCGGGCGGGGGGCCTGTGACGCACGCTGCTTGCGCAGGTCGCCATTGAATCATTTTGTGCTTGCTTTGTGCTTGCACCCCCCTCCTCTCTCCTGCATGCCCAGCTGTTCCCCCGGAGTGCTTTCCCATCAGCCCGTGCGCTGCCGCACCACTTGCTTTGCTAGTTGCCTCTTCAACCTCCCTCCACCCACTCTCCCTGCATCTGCCATACGCTGCCACCTGAGCTGCAACTCCCAACAGCAGGTTCTGTGCTTTGAATTAATGCTAATACGCGGCAGGTGGCGGACACTCCACGGCTTCCTCATGCACCCACCGCGCCTCCTGCGCTGCTACACCATGCCACCCTGTTCCTTGCCTGCACTGCTGACGCAGGAGACTGTGGGCCACCGCAGGTTTCTCCGGCCTTGCCGCTGCGCCTGCTGCACCTCTGCTGAGACCTCTGCTGACATGCCTGCTGCGCCTGCTGTGCGTGCTGTGCTGCCGCAGGAGGTTGTCGACCTCTACGGCTTCCTCATGCGCAACCGCATCATCTTCCTCAACCAGCGGATCAACGACCAGGTGGGGCTGCTGAACACGGACGGGACAGGGAAAGAAAGCGGCCCTGGGGGCTGCTAAAGGTGGCTCACACGAGACACAGGGGACCTGCGCTGGTGTGGATTCGGTGGTGAATCCGGCCTGGTGGGCAGGTTGTGGGCTGGGTGTGGTGCAGGCATCCTCCTTCTCAACCAGCGCGCCAAGTCAACGGCCAGCTGGTGGGGTGAGGACGGGAGATAGGGAATAGGCGCGGGTGTGGATGTTGCTGGTGGGCCTCGTTTGGGGTTGCGCCAACTAGTGGTGGGGCTGATGGTAGGTGGGCAGCCTTCAGCCGCCTGTGGCCCCCGTTCCTGCCTCGCCCCTCCTTTCCACCTCTCTGCACACCCTTGCATGCCCCCGCTGCCAGCTGCGCCCCCTGGCCCCTGCATGAACCCACCCCATTGCGCCCACCCCACTCGCAGGTGCCCATCCCCAGGTTGTTGCCTCTGCAAGCTTGAACTCGGAACCTCCCAAACTGTCTCCAACCCACTGTGTGTCCGCCTGGCTGCGCCCACCCCACTCGTATGCGCAGGTGGCCACCCAGGTGGTTGCCTCCCTGCTGGCCATGGATTCTCTGAACCCGGAGGAGGAGATCAAGGTGTACATCAACTGCCCGCAGGTGGGAAGTGAACTCTCTTGTTTTCTGTGCTGTTCTGTTTTGTTGTATTGGGAGATCAAGGTGTACATCAACTGCCCGCAGGTGAGGAGCGAGCTCAGTTCTGCCCTGATTTGTCCGATATTGCTGTGCTGGCAAACCAAGGTGTACATCAACTGCCCGCAGGTGGGCGGTGCTCCTGTTGTGTTGAGTGCGGAGTGAGCTCTCTTGTGTTCTGTGCGGTGCGGTGCGGTGCTGTGCTGTTGCTGTGCTGTTGCCGTGCTGTTGCTGTGCTGCTCTGGCGTGTTCCGTCTTCAGTCACGAAAGCGGGTGGTTTATGCGTGCCGCTGCGCCGCACTCAGCTGTGCCGCACCGGCCTGCACTCCTGCTGCCCCTGCCCTGCCTCCCTCCCCACCTCTCCTCCCTCCTCATCCGGTCCCCCTCCACGGCTGCTCCTCTCTCATGTCTCCTGCACAAACACAGGGCTCCCCCTACAGCGTGACCGCGATCTTGGACACGATGCGCGCCATCCGCGCCCCCGTCTCCACCGTCGCCTTTGGCATCGTGGGCGGCACCGCCACCGTGGTGCTGGCGTCGGGCACCAAGGGCCGCCGCTTTGCCATGGCCAACGCCCGCATCCTGCTGCAGCAGCCCATGGGAGGCTTGCAAGGCTCGGCGGGTGCGTGGGGGCAGGGGCGGGGGCGTGCTTGCTACGGGTAGCGATGGGGTGCAGCTTGACAAACGGCGGCATGCACTGGAATGCTGGGTGCATGCAAAACCTCGCCCTTCTCCTGCACCTCTTCACCCCCACAGGCACGTGCAAGCACCACTGCTACTGAGCAAAGACCGCAACATGCGTGTGGTGCACCGCTCCCGCTCCTTCCCCTTCCCCTTCACCCACTCCTGCCTGCCTGCAGACGAGTGCAACATCACCGCCACCGAGCTCAACCGCAACATGCGCGTGATGTACCGCTTCCTCTCTGAGGCCACGGGCCTGTCGGAGGAGCAGGTGGAGATGGAGTGCGGTGAGTGGCCTGCCTGCCTGGCGGGGCGGTGTAGGTGAAAGGTGTAGGAGGCTTGGGCATGAGAGGCAAGGAGACGCGTCTGGCGTGGGGACGTGCTGTGTTTCACGCTGTACCCAATTCATGCCTTCTCTGGATGTTGTGTTCCAGCACTTGTTGGGTGGCAAGGTATGGGAAGTGTGGTGGCCCTTAATGCCGGGGGAGCAGGTGGGGATGGAGTGCGGTGAGTTGCCTGCCTGCCTGGCGGGGTGGGTGGCATGTGGTCCAGGGGGCGGGAGGCCTGGGCACAAGTGCCTGATGGGGCGGTTTGTGTCTGGTCTGGGGGTATGCAGGCTTGGTTCTGAGCAGGCAAGCACGCGAATCTGATGGCAGGGATGGCGTGCAGTGTGTGTGCCCTTCTCATCTCTTGGGTCCTGCTGGCGGAGTGGCCTAAGCACTCTTTGCACTCCTGTCCCACGCTTGCCCCATGCTTGCTGTATGAGCAGCCGCTCCAACCTCCC
The DNA here is from genome assembly GCA_029339195.1 of Micractinium sp. NFX-FRZ. Taxonomy (NCBI): domain Eukaryota; kingdom Viridiplantae; phylum Chlorophyta; class Trebouxiophyceae; order Chlorellales; family Chlorellaceae; genus Micractinium; species Micractinium sp. NFX-FRZ. The sequence goes on from JAPTJF010000280.1 coordinate 7,488, forward strand.
CGCCTCGCCTGCCCTCTCCCCTTGTCTCCCTGCTCCCCTCCTGCAGACCGTGACAACTTCATGGGTCCCAAGCAGGCGATAGAGCTGGGCCTGATTGACGGCGTCATCGCATGAGGCGCCAGCTGGGGCTTGCCTCCCTCCTCCCACAACTCTGCTGGGGCACCGCGCCGGCTCGGTGCGAGCGGCATCCATGGCATGGCGTGCGCTGCGGGCCGGCGCCACAGGCCGGTGCAGTGCGCCGGCGCCTGGATGCTTTGAAGGCTTCTCCCCTGTTGGCAAAGCAGCTGCACATGGTGCACAGCAGCAGCAGCTGCACATGGCGCACCCGCTTGCGCTCCAACAGCCGGCTCAGCCCTACACACCCTCCTTGTGCTCCACCCTCCCTCTTCATCGTTCCCAGTTGTAAGCAGCTCTTCCGTTGTCCGTTGTCTGGGGTTGGCTTGACAGGCAGTGGCAGGGGTGACGCGCACATGGTGTGGGGATGCGCGCGCACTTGAACAAGACACACAGGAATGAAGAATCAATGCGCACTCAACACCAAATCAAATCGATCCTCAAAGGGGGGAGCGCCCGCTGGCCTGGAGGGGTACAGAGAGGGGGGGCGGCATGGGGCGCCCGGCAAGGGGGTGGCGAAACCGGAGGAGGGGAAGCAAGTGCGGGGTTTTGTTGAACGAGGGGTGCGGGTGCAAGTGGGGAGAAGGTTTGGGGGCCGGGAGCAATAAAGCGAGGGGGAACACAAGAAGCAAGCGCCTCGCGCAGAGCGGGAGGCAGAGGCTGGGATGTCGGGGTGGGTGGGTGGGCGTGCCATGCCTGCAAGTGCCAAGGCTGCAGTTGCTCAGCCGCCGGCGGGCAACCGCTGCGCACCGCACACTGTTGTGCCGGCATCCTGAGCCCCGAGTGAAAGCGTGACCCTAGTGGGGTCGGACGGAAGCTTTGCCTTGGCGGCTGCTGCTCCATCCCAACTTCACGGCCCCAGGCGCTTCTTCATGTCCTGCAGCTCAACGTCAAAGGCATCCGCCAGCGGCCGGCCGGGGGGCAGCTGCACAGGGAGGGAGTGGAGGGGCAGGGGCGGCACGAAATGAGGCAGGCGGCGGGCACAGGTGCCAAGGCTTGTGAAGGCCCAGGTGCTGGCTCGTGAAGGCCCAGGTCCTTGGCGTGTTGGGTGGGCCCAACCCCCTGGCCTGCATGCGGACTGCCGCGCGTGTGCGGACGCTGTTAAGCACACACTGTGCGGCGTGCTGGTGGCCCCCCACTGAACTTGCTGGCCCTCAGCGCACTCCTCCTGCCCGCCTTGTTGCCCGCGTGCGCGACACGAGACACAGGGGCCATCAGGCAGCCCTGCAGCTCAACGCATCTGCCTCCCCCCGTCCTCACCTGGCTTGCTGCCCTGCTGCAGCCGGCCCCACCACAACAACATGCACCCAAGCAGGCCCCACACGGCTGCTGCTGCGCCGCCTGCTCAGGCTCCCCACGGCTGCTGCTGCTGCTGTGCCTGCTCACCTCCCCGGCCACCTTGCTGCCGCCTCCCAGCGAGGCCTTCATCTTGGACAGCTCGTCGTCCACGTCGCTGCCCTCCAGCGCGCGGAACTTGGACTCAATGTTGTCGGGGGCCACCAGCTGGGGACAGGTGGGTGGAGAGAGAGAGTGGGTACATGTAAGCGCACAGCATGCATGTCAGTCCATGCTTTCCAGAGCGAAGAACTTGGACCAAACAGCGTCGGGGGGCGCCAGCTGGGGACGGGACGTGGAACGAAGAGAGGTGTGAGTGGCAGCTGCTCTCGCAGCCTGCATCTCAGCCTGCATGTCCAGACAGGCTCGGCTCCTTCTCCTTTGCGCCCGCACACCCTGGGCTCAACCCCTGACTGAAGCTGTCCCAACCATCTGGGCAGCCTCCGCGTGCACCTCTAGGCTCATCACCCGTGCGCTCAAACCCTGAGCTGTAACCTGCCCTCAACCCTAATGCTGACTCACCATCTGCGCCGCCTCCGCCTGCGCCTCCAGGCTCATCACCTTCTCCTCCATGCGCTCAAACGCGCCCAGCGCGCTGCTCGTGTCCAGCCCAGCAACCTGCGGGGGGGGGGGGGGGGGGGGGGGGGGGAGGAGATAAGGTTGGAAAGAGAGAGGGGCCGGGTAGGGAGGGCGTAAGGGGGTACGCAAGGTAGGAGCCAGCAGCATAGTGCACAGTGCCCGCCAATCGCGCCCCTCCGCCGCCCAGCCGGCATGCAACTGCTGCCGTTGCAAAGCCCACAGAAGCACGGGAGACCAAGCGGCTCCATGCATGCGCACCATGTCATTGATTGCGCGCGCCGACTTGGCAGACTGCGCACGGGCCTTGAGCGTGTCCTTCTTCATCTTGGCCTGCACAGCACAGCATGACCACAGCACGGCGCAGCATGAGCGTGGCGCAGCATGTGCGCAGCGAGCGCACAGCGTGCCCTCAGCACGCCCTGCATCATCTTGGCCTGAGACACAGCACAGGGCGCATTTCGCAGGGCAGGCGAGGAAGATCCCCACGCCCTCTGCGTGCCGACTCTCCAGCACCCCTCCCCATGGCCTCGGCCCAAGCACAGCGTTGCTTTCCACCCCCACCGGGGCTTTGAAACACACATAGCCCCGCCACAGCAACCGCCTCCGCCAGCCTTTCCACTGACACTTGCATGTTGCCCACAGCTCGTAAGCCCCTGCACAAGGTGTGATGATGATGATGGACACGAAAGCAGCAGGGCAGGCGCGCACCTCTCCCAGCTTGTTCTCCAGCACCCGCATGTTGCCCACAATCGTGTCCACCGCCTTGCTCTGCTGCTCCAACTGGCCCTTCAGCATAGACGCGTTGTCCTGCAGCAATGCGGGTGCGTGGGGTTGGAGGACAGCCGGGACGGCCGAGGCAAGAGAGGGCGCGGTGAATAACGATGCGCGTACGTGAGCCGTCAGCTGATGACATATGGCATGCACCCCCGAAGCTGTTTGGTTGGCACCCCCCTACACCTCATCCCACCTCCCACTCCCGCCGCTCCGCATCCCGCACCCTCGACCCCACAACGCCCCTCCCCGCCCCCCGCCCCTCGCGCGCCTCCACACCTGGAAAGCCTTGCGCCGGGTGAGCGCCTCCTTGGCCAGCTCCTCATCCCCCTTGGCCAGCGCCAGCTCAGCGCGCCTGCGTGGCGCCAGGCGGGCAGCAGGTACCTACGGTTAGTGGTGGTATCAGGGCCAGCACAGAGACGGCAGCAACGGAGGTACATGAAGCGGGCAGGCGCAGCCGCACACTCCTCAGCTGTGCACCGAGGCAGCAGCTAGCCATGCCGGTGCCCACAATCGCTGCTGTCCTAGCCACAACCGAGGTACGGGAGGAAGCACACACATGTGCCCACTGTGTGCTGGTACCACACTCACTTGTACCAGTCGTCAGCGGTCTGGGCTGCCAGCTCGTACTTGTTCTGCAGCCGCTTCTGGGAGGCGGTGACCTGCAGGGGCCAGGTGCGGCGCAGGAACACAAGGCATGGCATTGATTGATTACACGAGCAGCACGCAGTGCAAGCGTGAGTCACAACCGGAGGCACCTGGCTGGAACAGGCGCCAGCCAGCAGGCCTGCCAGCCGCCCCCGCCGTGCTGCTCTGCAGCCCGCATCCTCATGCGTGCCTCCTGCAACGCTCTTCTCCAGTAACAAAACACTGCTCCGCTGTCACTGCGCCCGCCCACCTCTGCCGCCGCCTGGCGCAGGCGGATCAGGTCATTCTGCATGTCTGACACCGCCTGGTCCAGAATTTTCTCAGGGTCCTCAGCGGCGCTCACTGCAGGGGGCATTCAACACGACACAATTGCGCTGCTGCTTTGATGATGGGATAGCAAGTGAGTCGGTTTGTTTGGTTGGCGGATCGACTCAGCGAGGGCAACAACACCTCAGCCAAGCTGAACAAGGCTGTGTGGGCAGGACTGAGGCCGTGCGAGGCATAGAAGAAACAGGGACCCAAGCGCACTAATGTTGGCTGCAACCGCAAGGGCCCCGGACGTGTCGCCCTGGCGGGGTGTGCGGGATAGCCAGCCACCCAGGGGTGCACCACCACCTGACCTCACAGCCGCTTGCCCTCTCAGCCAGCCGGCCTGTTGCTCCCTCACCTACCTGCTGCATTGGCATACGACTTGAAAATGCGTGTAACACGGGCAAACAGGTTGCCCTCAGCCACAACAGGGCCAGCGGAGCGGCCGACTGCGGGCGCCACCGCCGCGTGGCGGCCTGCAGGCAGGGGGGGAAGCAGCAGCCAGCGGTGCGAAAGCCTTCGAGCTGCTTCTTTGGCTGCCTTGGGTGGGCCTGCTGGACCTGACGGGCGCCACTGACCCTCCCACAGGCCAACGTGGGAGGAAGCTTCGGGCTGAGCCCCGCTGCCCGCCCCCCTCACCTGCCACCGCCGCTCGGAAGGCTGGAGACGTAAAATTTGAGCGCTTGGCACCTGCCAGGGCGCCGCGCAGCCCGCCAGCAGGGCGGGAGTGAGCTGCGACCGACTGCATAGCTGCCGAAGCCTTGTAAGCGCCGGCTATGAAAAGTTCTACAATTGGGTCGACCCGATCACTCTCCTGCTGCGCCTGAAGATGCTGGACCTCTGAACCCGCTGCTGCGGAGTGCTGAGGTGCTGCTGCCCCTGCTGCGCCTTCCCTCGTGCTCGAACTGCGCCTCTGCAGGCCTGCACACCTCGTTCCAGCACAATCTAACTTCAACAAAATGGCGTCGGAAGGGGAGCCGTGCACCCAGTGCTGGGCCGGCTCCCTGCAGCTGCACGAGGGGATGCTGGTTTGCGATGCATGCGGTAACGTCCATCAGGTGCGTGTGCTGTGCCGGCGGATGTGTCGGGCCCGCCACAACGGGTGCCGCCGCCGCTGCCGCCAGCCGCCACTGCTTGTGTTGCACTCGGGGCACACGCCACGGACTGACTTTCGCGCTGGCCACCTGCAGGGATTTGCCGAGGAGACTCAGGAGTACCAGACTGGCATCAGCGATGCCCGCTTCTTCACGTGTGTTGCTCGCTGCTGCTCGCCGCTCTGCTGCTGCATCCTTGCAGTGTTGCCTCTGTGCTGGTACCGCTCATTGCCCGCCTGCCCGCCCGCCTGCCCCCCATTGTACATCCTCCTTCATTTGCCGGCGCTCCAGCCAGTCGGCTGTTGTGACGTAGGACACGCCCCGTCCCTCTCCCTGAACCCACCCCCCTCCTTCCCCATCCTTTCCCGCGCCCAGAAAATCCCAGGGCATGAAGCGAGCGGGTGCAGCAGCCAAGGATACAGCCGACGAGCCGGCCCCACCACCGCCGGTGGCCGAGGCAGTCCGCGCCTACGTGCGGGCCCTGCAGGCGCTGCTGCAGCGCCAGGCACAAGCCCTGGTGTCAGCCTGCGGCATGGACCCTGCCCTGCTGCCCGTGCTGCGCGAGCTCTGGCTGGCCTTTCTGGCGCACAGCCAGCTGCTGGAGCCGGCCACCTTGACGTGAGGCGGGATGGCGGCTTGGCGCACTGCCAGCGGGAGGGTGCACCTGTGTTGAAGGAGGTGCTTTGGGGAGGAGCTGCAAAGGCTGCCTGCGCAGGGTGCACCTGTACTTGAGCACCTGCCTCTGCCACACTGCTGTGCATGCTGCTGGTGCCAAGCTTCTTTGCAGGCGCTGCATGTGTGTGGCCGGCCGGTGACCCCCCGGCAATGTGCCCCGCCACCTGCTCTGTTGTGTGCAGCCGGTTGCAGGCGCTGGCTGAGCAAGGCGGCGCGTCGGCGTCTGACCACGGCAGCGATGGGAGCGATGACGGCGGCGGGGGTGATGCGGAGGGCGCGCTGGCGGGGGGCAGGGCACAGCAGGGGCGGCCAGTCGTCACCCAAATGACCCATGACCGCCTGTCGCTCAGAGTGCAAAACGTGTTGGGTCCGGTGAGCGAGGGAGAAGGGGCAGGAGGCGGGAACAGGACAGGTTTGCAGATGAATGGTTGTCATGTGGGGCGCAGCTGCGGCCATTGCTGGCCCCCCGCCCTGCCCTGCCCCGCCTCCTTGCCCCACCCAGTGCGCTCCCTCTCCCTGCCCTGCCCCGCCTTGCCTTGCCCCACGCCGCCCCGCCCGCCCCGCCGCGCCGCCCGGCCCCTCTGCAGAAGCTGCGCCCTCAGCACACGCTGTCGCTGCTGCTGCTGGCCTGCTGGCAGCATGGCGAGGCGGCGTCTCCCCTGGACGTCTCCCGCTGGGCTCTGGACGGCCACCTGCCGTACCTGTCTTTCGTGGCAGAAGAGGGGGCGGTACTGCAGCAGTACCGCAACATCATCGGGCGGCGGCTGATCACGCCCACAGGTGGGTGCTGCCCAGGCTGCCCAGGCTGCCTGGCGCGGTCGAGGTGGCCCCTCTGTGCTGCGGCACTGCGGGCGGCAGCCACCCACCAGCGCGGCGCGCATGGGCAAAGAGCACTGCTCCAATGCCCGCTGCTGCCCGCCCCCGCCACCCGCCAGACCCTGTCCCCGGCTCTGCCTGCTGCCACCCCTTCTGCAGGCTTGCCCTCCCCATCGTCCCGCCCCGCTCCTCGGCAACCTGCATGCCACATCAGACACCCCCACCCCCTTGAATGCATCAATCAATGTGCGCATGTCTCCCCGCTACCCGCAGGCGTGCCCACCCCCCACCTCCTGCTGACCACGGCCCGCAGTCACGGCGAGCAGCTGGGGCTGGCCTGCCCGCCCCTCAGCCCGGCGCTCTGGCTGGAAAGATACCTGGCTGAGCTGGCGCTGCCGCAGGTGGGTGCAACAGCAGAAGAAAGAGCGGCCAGGGGCTGCTCAGCAGGTGCGGGCGCAGCTGTCAGCGGAGGCACAGTGTTTGGCTCAAGTGCCACCATCAACAGGCTGTGCACACAGTAGACTGTGTTTGGGGGGCAGGGAGGCAGGGCATGAACTAGCAAAGGTGGGCATGGGGTGGAAGGGTACACAGGCATCCCACTGCCCTCTGGCGCTGCCGTTGGTGCTGGAAAGTCCTGCTCAGCACACATTCACACACAGTGGATCTGTTTGTGTGCAGGAGCTCCTGCCGCTGGCGCTGCAGCTGCACAGCCTGTACCAGCCCGCGCCGCTGTGCCCGCTGGGCGAGTACCGCGTGCACCGTCACCCTTGGGCCCTGCTGATGGGATCACTGCTGCTGGCAGGTGGGCGGGCGGGGGCCAGCTGCCGTTCCGTAGTATCCATCCGCTTGCTTGAGCACCTGGCGTGCTGCTGGTGGCAGGTGGGCAGGTTGGGTGTCAAGCCAGCTGTCACCTGCGTGTGTGCCTCACACATCAGCACCATGGCAGAACAGCAGGCACAGCGCACCTGCCCAGCAGTGTTGCTACGGGTTCTTAACGGTCACCCACTTGCCCATCCGATGCACTGAGAGGCAATCCCAGGTTTGATTGTGACCCTGCAATCCTTGTGCCTGCCTGCCCTCGCAACCGCCCGCGCCTGCAGTGAAGCTGTGCTACGGTCTGGACGGCAGCCAGCGCAGGATGGCGGGCCTGCCGCCGCCGCCAGCCTGGCACGACTGGGCGCAGCGCCAGCTGGCCAGCCAGGGCAGCCTCTCCGCCTTCCCCCTCTCTATCAACGAGGTGCGCTGGGTGCTTTGGCTGGTTTCTTAGGAAGTAAAGTTGGGCAATAGAACGTTGGTTCAGCAGTGCTATGGGCAATGTAATGATGAGTGCTGTTTCCAGTGCTGCACCTCACAGCCAGGAACAACTATGGAGGGCAAGCCTCTGTGAACAGCTTGTCCTCCAAGGCTCCACGGCAGACAAACGGCCTCCTCGTTTGCCTGCCGTGTGCCCCACCAGCGTGCTTGCCCGCCCACCTGCGTTGCCCTCCTGTGTGCCCGCCAACAAGCTCATCCCTCCCTGTGTCCACTCCTGGGCTGCCCGGCAGGCCGCGGCGCTGGACGAGCCCGGGTTGCGGGCGTACCTGCAGTACCTCCAGCGTGGCCTGCTGGCCAGCTTCTCGCCACCTGCCGACCTGGAAGGCGTGCACCAGCTCTTCCACCGCCTGGCCCTGCCTGATGCAGACAGCTCGGGGGCCAGCGGCAGTGGCGGCAGCGGCAGAGGAGGCAGTGGAGGTTTGTTGAGTGCCGCTCCTGCTGGTAGCGGGCAGCCTGCGGGTGGCGGCGCGGCAGCTGCTGGCGGCACGGCGGGTGGCGAGCAGGCGCAGGCGGCAGGGCAGACACGGGGCGGCAGCTCGTACCTCTTTTACGGCGGGCGGTGGGGTGACCGCAAGGCTGCGGGAGCGTCTTCCCGGCGCCTGTTCCACCCGGAGTATGCTATGCTGCTCACAGCGTGCGCCCCGCTGATCTGGCTGCTGCCCGAGGCGCTGCACGACGTGAGCGCTATGCTGGGCTGGGAGAGCAAGGGCAAGGGTGGGCCAGGGATGGGGCATGGGTGGCGGGATGCGTGTGTACACAGATGCTGGGCAGCACGGTGCAGCACGGTGCAGCGCTTGGGAGTGGGGGCGGGGTCTGCGCTCTTTGCACTGAGCCCCATGCAGGGCAGTGCTGCCCACCCTGGCCCGCGCAGTGCCCGCTCTGCCCCGCTTGGCTTTGGCGCCTCGCCGTGGATGCCAGCCAGACCTGCTGCCTGCCCAGATACGCCTGCTGCCTGCCGGGTTGCTGCCCTTCCCACCCCAATGCAGCTGCTAGCGGGCTGCAGCCTAGCCATGATTGCGGCCGTGTTCATCATCTACATCTCAAAACACGGTTTCTCGCTCTCCACCAACCCCTTGCAGCTGCTGGCCGGCCTGGAGCAAGCCATGATCGGGGCCGAGTGCGAGGTGTCCTACCTTTACAACACAGAGGAGCAGGCCCGCCTGGCGCGGGTGCGGGAGGAGGCGGCCTGGCTGAAGCGGTGAGCTGAGCAAGTGGTGTGAGGTTTAGGGTGTGAGGGTGTGAGGTTTGGGTTCATGCCGCACCGCTGCCAGGGCTTGTGGAGGCGCTCATGCTGGCAAGGATGGTGCAGGTGCGGGGGGGCAGGACTGGGCTAGCGTTCCAGTAGGGTTACCCACCCGTTCACGCTCAAAGTGCTAGCGGGTGAGAAAGCGTCCGGCTGGGGTGCCTCCTGCTCTGTCCAATGCGTGTCCTACCAGCTGAGTTGCATGCCATGGCTCTTGCATGCAGGCAGCGGAGCGAGGTGGCGCAGCAGCGGCGGAACAAGCGCGCAGAGCGGGACGGAGCGGAAGGTGTAGCTTGAACTTGTGCTAACGCGTACCACCACCACCGCCCTTTGCGAAGTTCACGTTCTGCTGGCAAATGCTCAACAAGCAGTTGTAACCTGAGCGGATTTAATGGGTGAGAGACCCTGAGGGCCCGTTCAGCGCCTGCATGGAAGTTTATAAATCCTACCGGCTGGCCTATTTATCTTCTGGCACCAGCACCAGTCCACAGCAGGCAGGGTGGTGCGCCAACCCTTTGCGCATGGGCTGGGGAACCTGGTTGCTGCTTTGCGGCCTCTCTCTCTGTTTACTAAATTGTTGCTGAGCATCTTGCACTCAAAATTGATTCTCAGCATCTCCAGCAGCCATCTCCAGCCAGTTTCCACCGGACCAGCGCGCGCGCTTCTGGCGGCGGCGCATATTGCGTTCTTGTTCAGCCTTGCACCTCAAGGCATTGCATAGTGCAACCGCAGCACAGCCTGCTGCATTCTGCAATAGGGCCGGCATGGCCACTGCCACTACCGGCTCCACCGCTCCGGGCGAGGCCGGCAACGATGGAATAATGAGCAAGCTGGGTAAACTGTGCAGCACGAAAGATAGCGATGAGCACAGTAGCACGGAGGTGGGCGAGCCGGCCCAGCCGCCGCCGCACCCAGAGGCTCTGGCCCACGCCACCCGGCTCATGCGGCACTCCGTTGAGATGATTGAAGGTGGGCACATGCATGGTGCAAAGCCGCCCGAGCTGAGTGAGGCAGCTCTGACTTGCTGGGTAGGTGGGTGTCCCCGCTGCCACCCGCCGCCGCCACCCGCCGCCGCCACTACTACCCGCCTGCTCGCCGCCGGCATGCTGCACCGCTCCCCCCGCTTGCACGTGTCAACATGTGTTATCAACCACGCTTCCTCTGGAATGTGCAGAGCGGGTTGAAGCTATGGAGCAGCACAAGCTGGCTCCCCAGCCGGAGCGGCGCCCCGCTAAGCCCCTCCAGGTTTGTGGGCGCATCTGGGTGGATGTAGGTGGCTCTGCCCAGACGTGGCTGTTGCTGCCTCAGCCAGGCGCACATGTGTGTTGCAGCAAGCCAAAGGGAGCCGATGGTTTGACGAGCAGGCAGCTGTTGTTTCCGGGCTTCTCCGGAGCGCCACATGCGTCCTGAGCTGCGCGGCTACCAGCCAGCCGCCTCCCACGTGCGTGCCCCGCCGCGCCCCCCTTCCCGGGCAAACCCTACCCCTGCACCCACCCCCGCCACGAACCTGCTGCTTGCACCTTTGAGGCAGATGCTGCACCACCTTTGTGTGTGTGTTTTGGGACAAGGGTTAAATCATTGCGACCCTGGGAACAGCAGTGTGGGTCACCTCTGCCGCTCCTTTCCTCACCTCTCCGCCCTGTTCTGTCACGCCATGCAGTCCATGCTGCGCAACTTGTGGGTGCTGGCCATCATGGGAGCAGTGGTGGGCATCATCGTGGCATCCGCATCGCGCATCCATGTGGCGGAGCCGCTGCAGGGCGTGCACGCCACCAACGGTGAGGGGCCCCGCTGGCCCGCCTGCCGGCCTGCATGCTTGAAGGGGCGGCAGGGACGGGAGGTTCGTGCCCCTGCCTGGCAGAGGGCACTGTTGCAGTGCAGGATAGTGCATGCACGGATGCTACTGCGGATGGCATACATGTATGCAGCCGTGTTTGCCTGTGTGCCTGTGCCACCATGTGCCTCCGGCTGACGTCAGCATGCTGGTGTCATGGCACGCTGGCATGCAGGTGCCATCCCTTACGTCATGTCGCTGGAAGGCACCTCGGTGGATTACCTCTACGGTACGTGGGTGTGCTGTGCTGTGCTGTGCTGTGCTGCATTGAGTAAACGTGGCCGCCGTCAGCGTCTCCCCTCCGCACACCGGTGGCAACGCGCCTCTGCCCCGCACATGGCGTGGCCCACACACTCTCTACAGCCCCGCTGCTCACTGCTGCCCACGGCTGCTGCGTGTCGTGAGCTGTGTGAGAGAAAATACAGACGACAAGGCCCCAAACAGCATGCTCACGCCCCTGCCCTCCTCCCCACCATGTCCGCACTGCCTGCCTGGCCCACCCCCCGCCTGCAGTGAACCTGCTGATCGGCCCATACTTCCCGCCAGACGCCAGCAGCGGCGGCAGCAGCGGGGGCGGCGGCCACCGCCGCCGCCTGGCTGCCTGGGTGGGCGAAGCAGTCAGCCTGCAGGCTGGGCAGGACCTTGGGCTTGGCGCTGACGTGGAGGGTGCCTCCTCCACTTCCGGCGCTCTGCCAGCTGGCGTGGCGCCCCACCCGCTGGTCACAGCTGAGGCCCATGCTGAGCTGGTGCGGCGTGTCAAGAAGCTGCTGTCTAAGCCCAAGCTGGTGCTGCCCCAAAGGCGCCAGCACCGCCGCCTTCTGACCGCCGACGGGCTGGAGGAGCCGACCGCGCCGGTTGATGAGGAGATGCCGCAGCTGAGGGTGAGGTCAAGGGTGGTGGCAGTGTGATGTGTGCTGTGCTGTGCTGTGCTGCTGAGGAGGAGACGCCGCAGCCGGGGGTATGCTACGGGCGGTGTGGCGGGGGTTGACGGTGGGATGTGGCGAGGAAGTGCACCAGGCGCTGCTTTCCCCAGGGCCCAACCTCAACACCTGGCTTGTGGAAACACAACTCATTCTGTGCGCTATGCACCAGAGCTGCATCCTAGGGTTGCAACCCTATAATCATGCCTGGCATCCCCATCCCTCACAAATGGGCTGTGCTGCAGGTGACCCTAATGCAGCGCAACGCCAGCGTGGCACCTGCCCCGGGCCCCGCCAGCGCAGAGAGCTTTACCGAGGAGGCAGCAGCTGCGGTGCTGCAGGCCGCCTCTTTCTTCCCGGTGTCTGAACCCCAGTACTGCACCACCAAGGATGGGGCGGCAGTCAAGTGCTCCATGTGAGACTGTGGGGGTTGAGCGAGGGGCGGGGATGGGGACAGGAAGCCTGGGGACGTGGCCAGCGCTGCCTTGCCCCGGCTTCCAGAAAGTTTAGCTAACGAGGGCAGGCAGGATTGGCCACCGCGGCTGTGGGGCAGCTGCCTGTGCGTCGCCACTGATTCGTGTCCCTGCCATCCTCTTGCTCCCCGCTTGGCGCAGGTCCTTCCGTGGCGGCGACATGACGTCGGCCTGGCAGGAGGGGCAGCCGCTGTACCTTGGGTTCGAGGCCACGCAGCTCACGCAGGTGGGTAACTCTACATTTAGATGAATATATAAGAGCCTTAAAACATGCTTTCAAAAGCAGCCGGCTTGGGGGTGGGTGGCTGGCTGGTTGGCAGGGTGGCTGGATTGCTGGGCATGTTGTGGCTACCTGGCTGGGCACCCTCAGGAGGCAGCGCTGGTGATGCGCCGCCGCCGTGCATGCCGCTCAATGCCGCCCACAATCTGTCACCTCCGCCCCCCACACACACTCTCTTTCTCTCTGCCCCTCTCTCCCTCTCCTGCCTGCCTGTCCTTGGGCGGCAGCCCCGCCGCGTATGCTGCTCAGTGCCTCCCCCTCTCCCCTCTCACACACACACACATGCCCCCCCTCCCCCTCTCCTGCCCGCCTGCCCGCAGCTGGTGTTCAAGTCGGAGGTATCCGAGCTGGGCGGTCTGGGCCCCGCCAAGAACTGGCTGGCGTTGGCGATCCTGGGAGTGGTGCTGGTGGGCATTGCCAGCGAGAAGATCCACCGCATGTGGTGCGCCATGCTGGGGGCGGCATTCATGGTGAGATGAGCCGTGAGCAGCGTGGCAGGGCTATAGCGGGGCACGCATTGCATGCAGAGTCGTTGGTCCGACTGTTGGCAGCGGGCTACAGTAGGTGACCCCTTCGGGGCGTTGCAGCAGCCCACACAAGCGCTTTGCCCCGAGCAGGTGACCCATTCGGGGTGTGGCTGCAGCCGCCGCAAGCGCTCTCCCCCTCACCTGCCTGATAGTCAGCCTGCAGCACACTGGCGGACACCGCTCATGCCCGCCCCCCTCCCCCTGGCCGCAGATATTCCTGCTGCTCTGGGCCCCTCTACCTTCCAGCCCCCGCCCTCCCTGCGTCCTAAAACCCTGCCAAGCGTCCCTCCCTCCCCTCCCCCCGCTCTGCAGATGAGCCTGCTGCTGTGGATGCAGATGACACCCTCCCTGGCCATGGTGGTGGAGTGGCTGGATGAGAGCACTCTGGGCCTGCTGTTTGGCATGATGATCATCGTGGGGCGGCTCAAGGACACGGTGAGGCAGGGTGGGCGTGGACAGGCTGGCATGCTGCGTGCGCTGTGCTGTGCAGGCTCGCCTGGGTTGGGTGCCCGCCCGCGGCCCCACTTGCGGCGCCGTTTCCCGCTTACCCTCGGTCCCAGCCCGCCTTGACACCCTGCCGTCGCCCCGCCCTGGCCTGTGCCGACTGCAGGGCATTTTCGAGCTGCTGAGCGCGGTGGCGGTGCGGATGAGCCGCGGCAAGATGTGGCTCCTCAGCGTCATCCTCATGTGAGTCACTTGGCCGAGGTGTGCATTGGTTTACCAAGGGAACCAAGGAGTAGGATTAGGCTGCTCAGCGCTGTCCTCATGTGAGCAGGCCTGCCACCTGGCTTGGGTCGAGCAAAGTCGCACGAAGCACTGAGTGGCGCGTGAGTCAGGGAGGGGGTGCCGTGACAGTGGGGGCCGCTGTCTCCGGCCTCTTGCTGCTGTGGGCGAGGGCGAAAGCAGCCTGCTCCCTTCTTCATGGCCCACTTGTTCATCACCCCGGCTGGGTCCCACAGGGTGCTCACCGGTTTCATCTCTGCCTGGCTGGACAACGTGACTACCATGGTGAGGGGGGAGAGTGTGGGTAGGGTGGGTGGAACAAGGGGGGCGCTCAGGGTGGATTCGGGCATGCATGTAGGGCGCTCTGTGCGCTGCGCTGCGCCCCTGTGCTGCCACCGGCGTTCAACCTCACCCTGCCCTGTATGCTGTTGCTGCCCACGGTCCAGGACCACCTGTGTACAAATGCGTGGATGCGCTCCTGACTAGCCTCTCTCCCTTTCTGAGCACCCTCTTCAACCCAACCAACCAAGCCACCCTTGTTGAGCCTAACCCTGCCCTGTATGCTGTTTCTGCCCACGGTCCGGGACCACCAGATCCCAGCAATGCGTGGGTGCGCTCCTGACTAGCCTCTCTCCCTTTCTGAGCACCCTCTTCAAGTTCTGTCTCTGCACACCGCTCACTCCACTGCCCCCTGCAGCTGCTCATGGTGCCCGTCACCATTTCGATCATGCGGCAGTGCAATGCCGACCCCGTGCCGATGATGCTGGCCCAGGCACGTATTGCGTGGAGGGATGGGCTGTGGTTGGTTGACCCGGGGATTGTGCTCGAGCTCGGTGCGGCGGTCCTGGTTTGGTTCTCAGGGGGCATCTTCTGTGGCAAGAGCATGGCGGGAGTGGCCAGCAGAAGGAGGGGGGCATGCGCGTGCATGGCCGCCGTTGCCTGCTCCCCGCCCCCCGCCACGCTCCTGCACGCTGCACCCTGTCTGGTGCCCGACCGTGCACGTGCCTCCCCCTCTCCGCACCCGCCCTTACAGGCGCTCATGAGCAACATTGGAGGCGCGGGTGCGTGCCGTGGCAGTACCAGTTGGATGCGCCGCATGAGGCCGTGGCGTGCTTGTGGTGCTTAGCATTTGGTATGCACCGCTCACGCTCTTGCCATTTGCCTGCCGCTCCCCGCCCCCTGCGCCTACTGGACACCTCTGGCATTGCTCCTGTTTTTTATGCAGCCACGATGATTGGAGATCCGCCAGCCCTCATCATCGGTAGGGGTGCCGCTCCTGCAAGGCGTTTTGCTACGCCGATGCCTGCTTACCCAGGCGCCTGCCCTGTCCCTTGTCGTGTCCCTGCCCTGCGCTGCTTTCTGTCCCTGCTCATCCGTGCTTTAAGGCACACATCCAAGACTGCCCGCTCTGCCCCCCTGCCCTGTTCTCCTTCTGGCTCCCCTGCAGGCACCGCCCTGTCCAACTACATCGGCTTCATCGACTTTATCAGTGAGCTTGCTCAGGGGGGCAGCCATGGTTTGCTGCCTGCACTGCCTGCCTGCCTGCACTTGTGTGTGTGTATGCATGCGCTGTGGTTGTGTGTGGTTGTGCTCGTCGGTGGGCCCTCCCCAGGGGCTGCCAGCGCCCCGTACAGCACCACGCCCTGTAATTCTGCCGCCACCTGCCCCCCCACCACCCACCCGCAGTCAACATGGCCCCGGGCGTGATCATGGCGGCCATCGCATGCGTGCCCCTCATCCTCTGGCTCTTCAGGTGCCCTTGCATTGCCCTGGTTAGCTTGCATCACCAGGTTGTGCTGCCGAGCCCTCAGCTGGGTTAGTTAGGAAGGTGGGGAGGTGGGCTTCAATCCTGGGACCGTGGCCCTGGCTGCACACGTGTCCCCTGGCGTCTGCCTGTCTACACACCAGTGGCCCACATTGAACTGGACGTGCAACCAACACCTTGAAGTGGACGCACAGATAAGACCTTGAACTGGACGTGCAACCAACACAGCTGGCCGCCTGTGCCCCTGGCTGTTCAGGAAGACTCTGCTGGGTCCCATCCAGCGGTACGATGCGGTACTGGAGGAGGTCAAGGGGTTCAGGATCACCAACTGGGAGCTGTTTGCCAAGTGCAGTGAGTAACAAATGAGTAACAACTGTGTGGCACACAGTTGCTTGCCACACAGTTGTTTGCTTGCTAGGTGCCAGGTTACCGTGCCGCTGCCCCTTCCCCTGTCGTCTTGGGATGCCCCGGCCAGCGCTCCCTTACCTCCGTGCATGCTTGGTTGCGGGATAGCCGCATCTGTTTGGCCTGTGCGCCGCCCTCACCCGCTGCCTCCCCGCTGGCTTGCTACGTGCGCAGGCTACGTCACCGGCGCCGTGCTCATCGGTAAGACCAAGGCAGCCTAGCTACATTCGGGCACCTGACTGTTGCCCTGCACGTGTGGACACGCGCGGTTCCGCCAGGCTGGGTGGCAGTTGTTCAAGCAAGCTTGGCAGTGCGCACTGGCACCTCGACCCAACAGGCACAGCCTGCTCACGCCTCTCCTGCGCCCGGCACGCTTCCTGCTGCACGCGGTGCACCGCGAGGCCGCTAAGCCCCTTGACCCTAAACCCCTTGACCCTAAACCCCGAAACCCCTAACAACCCGGCCTTGCAGGCTTCCTGCTTCACCCGGTGCACCACGTCGACCCCGCCTGGTTTGCCGTGCTGGGGGCGGTGGTGCTCTGCGTGTGCGACTCGCCCATGGAGGTCGAGAAGGTGGTGCACGTGAGTGGGGTGGGAGCTTTGCTGGGGCTGAGGGTTCAGCTGTGATAGGGGTGCACGTGAGTGGGTGGGAGCTTTGCTGGGGCTGAGGGTTGATGAGCGCATGGGTGGGGCCCGAGCCAGTGCAGGATTTGGTGGGGTGCGTGGCTGGCCAAACCAAGGTGGTTAGTGCGAGTGGTCGAAGCTGTGTGTGGGAGCAATTCATACCGCTGCGGCACCCAGGGGTAGGGCAGGGTGGTTCGTGCCGGCAGGGGCGCCGGAGAGGAGCCCAGTTCAGGCCTCGCATCCTCACTGCCTGCTGCGATTCAGCCCCCGCATCTTCTCCGCTTCCCCCCTCCCCTTCTCCCGCCCTGCCTCTCGTTCACCCGTGCAGACGGTTGAGTGGGACATGCTCCTCTTCTTTGCCGCCATGTTCGTCATGATCGAAGCCAGCGCGGGTGAGGGGGTCCGGCAGGCAGGGTGGCAAGGCAGGGAGAGTGTACCAACTCGGCAGAAGGCAGGGGGCAGTGCTCCGTGGGCAGGCTCGCCAAGAGTGGGCGGCGGTGGTGCCGTGCGTGGATGCAGAGCATGATGTGGGAAGGGTGGAAAGTGAGGATGCCAGGGTGAATGAGTCCTCGCGTGCTGCCTGGTGCTCGCCTTTTGGAGTTCATCTGCTGGCCTGGCCCCCAGTGCCCAAGCTGGCTTGCCCGCCTGCCTGGTTTGGATGTCATAACCCTACCCTGCCTCACCCTACCCTACCTTGCCCTGCCCCGCCCAACGCTGACGTGGTCGTGCCTGCCCTGCCCTGCTCACCCCGTGCCTGCAGAGATTGGGATGATCTCGGTGAGGCTGGGGAGCAGAGAGCACGGGAGAGGAGGGGGCACACAGGAGGAGGGGAGGGGCCAGGGCAGCGTTGGGTCCCCGCTCTCCCGCCCTGACATGCGGATGTGGCATATATGGATCTGTGCTTGCCCTAACGTCCCGCATCCCCAACCACATGTGTGCTCCCGCCCGACATATCAGGCTGTATGAATTGCTCTAAGAGCCCACAACATCCCGCCTTGTGCCCCATCGGACGCCCTGCCCGCAGATGATTGGCGGCTGGCTGGACAGCGCGATCCGCGCCACCCCCGAGAGCTCCCGCACCATCGTTGCCATCCAAATCCTGCTCTGGGTGTCGGCAGTCATTTCTGGGGTGCTGGACAACATCCCATACACAATCACCATGGGTGGGTGCCGGGCTGTGGTCGTTGTGGTTGGGATGAAGTGTGGAGGGGGTGCGGATGGCAGGAGCGGGGGTGGACAGCATACCCTACCCCATCACCATGCGTAAGCGACCGACGCTTCTGTGTATGACTGTGATGAAGTGTGGGGGGGTGCGGCTCTTGTTTGTGGCAGGAGCGTGGTGGTTGACATCTCCTTCACTACTGGGTGGGTGCCAGACTGTGGCTCTAATGCTTGTGATGGGGGCGGATACCCGGTGGTGCCAGCATCAGTTGGCCGGGCAGGGCAGGCGTGCACCCCGCTTGCTCGCCTCCTCGTGATGCCGCGCGTTGGGGCTTTACTTATGCCTGCTGCCTTCACGCCCTGCGCACACACCGCCAACCCTTCTTGCAGTGCCCGTCATCGAGTACCTCGCCTTTGCTGGGCTGGGGCTGGACTTGGCGGTGAGCACGGGATGAGGGTCGCTGCTGTCTCCCATGCCGTTTTGTGTTGTGTGTGAACCTTCACTTCACAATGGGATAGTGTGGCATGCGCGCGGAGGAGGCCCGCGCTCTGCAGGGCAGGAGAAGGTGCAGGCCAGCGCCAGGGGTGTGTGGGGTGCAACGGCCCACACCCCTGCCGGTCCAGAGGCGCGGCATGCTCAGCGTGGTGGTGCTGGGGCCGGCATGTTTTTGCTGCACCACCTGCCAGGCCGCCTGCCACGCCGTGAGTGCCCCATTCCCTCGTCAGTTTGCCATGGTTATTGATGCACAGCTCGCTGGTGCCTTCAACCACACCTTACGGATGGAGGGCGGGCAGTGTGTCTAATGGGCGCATGGCTTCGCCATACGCGGGCCCTTCTTCTCATCAAACCACATTTCCCCTTCCTCTGCCCTCGTGTGCAGACGCTTGCCTGGGCCCTGAACTTTGGCGCCTGCTTCGGCGGTGAGTGGTAGCGGGGCACCTGCATGAATTCCTGAGCGCTGCGGCAAGCCACAGCACTGGTTCCCCCCAGCCGCCGGCCGTCATGATTTTGCGCCCGTCTGCCGCCCCATGTCTGCAGGCAACGCCACCCTCATCGGCGCATCTGCCAACATCGTGACGGCCACCCTGGCTGAGCGGGCTGGGGAGAAGATGACTTTCGTCGGCTGGCTCAAACCGGGCATCCCCGTTGTGATTGTGAGCAGCTGTTTTGATGTTGGTTGAGGTCTCTCTCATGTTGGTTGGTTGGTTGGGGGGGATTGCGGGGCTGGGAACCAGCTTGGAGCAATGAGGGCAACTGAACAGCACGAGAAGTACCGTCCGTTAGTTTGCGGGTGGGCAGGCACACTGCGGCCGACGGTGCACAGCGTGCCCCATGCTCTCCCTGGGGGGTCCATGCCCTCTCACCACCCCTGCTCATGTCTTCATGGCTCTGGCACTAGTGCTCACTGCCACCCCTGCCCTCCCTGATTGACCCCGCCGCAGGTGTCTGTTGCCATGGCAGACGTGTGGATGCTGCTGCGCTTCTGCTTGTAACCCAAGCTGAGGGGACCTGGCGGGGCCTGCCTGCTGTTGGCTGTGGACAGGCCGGCCCGCCCAGCCGCCCCCTCTCCCCCCTCCCCTTTGCACTGCACTGCACTGCATCTCCCCTCTCTTCCCTCCCACAGCTGCTCCTCTCTCCAACATGCCGGCTACACATGTGTAACAAGTGTGAAGCACAACTGCGCAAGAGCTAGTGTCAGCAGTTCCGGCGGGTGTGGAGCCCTCTTGTCACAATGGGCTCAAGCGTTGCAAGTGGTGTGCTGGGTGTGGGGGTGCAGGGCGAATGGTGCAGGGGAGTGCGCTGCCTGGCACATGTACTATGCAGACAGACAATCACGTCACATGTGGACCCCCGGCAGCCCTACGTTGTTGGGAGGAGGGCTGCTGGCAGGGTGCCGTGCGCCCGTCCCCTGCCCTCGCCTGCCGCTGAAAAGGTACCGCTGCCGCCAGGCTGGCCAGAGTGCGCTGTCCTGCTGCGGCTGCGGCGGCGCATTGCCTCCGTGCTCTTTGGTGGTTCAAGGAAGCTGAGGAGAGGGCTGCCGATTACGGGGCGCTGGCAGCTCTCCGGAGAGGGCTGGCGATTGCGGGAGGCGCTGGGGCCCACGCACCGGCTGCCCGTTTTGCCCCGACTGCCGTCGCCCGTGGTGCGTGCGCATTTTTCACCCTTACATGGCCGTTCCTTCACCAAGAAGCGCATGACAAGCTGCGCCAGTACCAGGCAACAGGAGGGAATTTGAACGAATGTGGCAATGCAACGCGCCGAGACCTGCGCAGCGCTGTACTTTGGACCAAAGTTTGGTGCTCACCGCAGCGTGCCGCAGCGTGCCGCCAGGTCGGCATTGCCGGCGCTATCGGCGCCGCTCTTGACTGTTGATCAACCCTGATTGTTGGCCTCATTTGGCGCTGGCTGTCGCCTCGACTCGGTCGGATCAGGCAGAAACCTTGAACAACATGGCAGAGGCCTGGCGGGCCCTCGGCCGCCTGTTCTCCGCGCCCAGCGCTGAACTCGACGAACAGTCCGTTCAGGACGCACTGCAAGACGCCACCACCGCCTCGCTGACTGGACTGTCGGAGGGCGGCCTAAGGTAAGCGCTCGGGCGCGCCCGGGAGCCAGGCCCATGGCCAGGCCTCCTAGGCCATGCCTGTGCGTGCGTGATTGCAACAGTTGTTCCACTTTACTAATTCCAGACCGCTGCGACGCTGCAGGGCCGCTCTGGATGCCGCTGGCAGCATTGCCCGCCTGGGGCCTGCCGCTGTGCGGCACCTCGGCCCTGTGCAGCAGGAGTGGCAGGAGCAGCCGTGGATTGCGGGAGTCGTAATGATGCCCACAATGCAGCAGGCCTACGTTGCCAGCGGAGCTACAGCTCTGCTCTGCAAGATGGCCACGCTCGGCCAGCTGGAAGGTCGGGCGGGCGGCGCCGCTGCCAGCCAGACCGTGGCACAGGCAGTCGCCTTCTCGACCACCGCTTTGCCTGCAATGCTGCACACCTGGAGCGACGTCATCGCGGCAGCGCTGCCATCCCCAGAAGCACAGCCCATGCATGTGCTCCCAACAGCCTGCGGCACAGCGCCGTGCTCGCCCGCGCGGCGGTGGCCGGGCTGACAGCCATCGCCCAGCCCTCCAGCGCTGCACTGCTGGAGCTCACGGCGGCATGCTCCCACCTGCTGGCGTCTGCTGCTGCCTGCGAGCCTGTGCAGGCTGCAGCCGCGGCAGCTGCAGCTGCGCACGAGGTGGGCGGCAGTCCGGCGCCACTGGATCCCAGGCTGTCCGAGGTGGTTGACGGCCTGACCACCATGCTGAGCCAGCTGCACAGCGCGGGCAGCGCAGTGGGCTGCCCGGCGGTGACAGCTGCCGCCGGCAGTGCACTGGCGCAGGCACAGCGCCTGGCTGCGGTGAGTGGATGGGTTCATCACTGTGGTTGGCTTGCGGGGTGGGTTGCCTTGCCGGTGCCCGCTCAACTTCTGCGCACAGCAACCTGCAGCACACGACAGCGACCTGCACATGGTCTGACACCGCATGTGGGCTGCTACCCTGGCTTACAGGCGGTGAGCGGGGCTGCTCCTCAAGAGGCAACCGCTGGGCTGGAGCACCGCGGACCGCTGCCTGGCTCTCAGGCCCACAAAGACGCAGCACTGGCCCGCTGCCATGCCCTGGCGGCACGCCCCTGTGCCCACCTGGGGTGCACCAATGCGCGCCTGCTGCTGGCGCCTGCAGTGCCCACTGGCGGCGCGGCCAGGGGCAAGCGGGGCGGGGGCAGGTGCAGCGGGTGCCGCGTCGTGAGGTACTGCAGCCTGGCCTGCTCTCACGCCGACTGGAAGCAGCACAAGGTGGCATGCCGCCAGCTTTCGTCTACCCAAGCACGGCAGAGCTGATCGATAGCTCGATAATGAATTCTGCTTGCGTGGCCCGTGCTGGCGCTGTCGGCGGCTTGAGTGAAGCCAGCCAAGCATCTGTGGCCGCCGGCCTGCATGCAAGCTCACTTTGGCCATGGCACAGCCTGGTGTTCTCCTGGGTGTGCCTCCCCAGCTCCCTTCCCCGCCTGCACTTCATGCCAGCTCCCTTCCCCGCCTGCACTTCATGCCGCCTCATTTTGCTGGCACAGCATTGCTCCAATGCCCAGGCAATTACTGATCCCCCCCTGCCACTGTCTAGCTGTCCCCATGCTGCATCTGGACACGCACCTTGCCCACCCTCTAGTGTGCTTGCACACATGCGTACTACGCCGCACACATGCGTACTAGTAGTCGTTGGCGCCGTCATGACCTCAGACAGTGACTGGCATACTTACGTAACATAAAACATACAAGGGACGGCAGTACATATGATGACTTTGGTACAGAAGCGGACAGGTGAGGCCTGGGTGAGCTGATGGATGCACCTGAGAATCAACAGCACACATCATGAACTGGAGAGGGGAAGGGGAGCAACAAGGGTGTAGCGGTGGATCGGTTGGGGCTAGTGCTAGTAGTGCAGTGATGGCACAGTTGTGAGGGGGGCTGGGGAGAGCAAGAAGATGAGCAGTGAGTCAGCGGGAGTCAGCTCATGGGCAAGTGCTACTAGTGCAATGAAGGCCAGGCTGATGAAAGTGACTCAGGTAATGAGGGGCCTGGTCAGCTGCAATCAGGCCAACTGATGAGGTAGTGCTACGAAGGCTGTGACTCATGAGCTGCAATCGGGCCAACTGATGAGGTAGTGCTACGAAGGCTGCGACTCCTGGAAGGATAAATAAACAGGCGAGCAGGGGCGGCTCAACGGGGCAGCGCTGACGGTGCAGGCACAGCTCGTGAGAGGGCACCACAAGACGTGTTGTGGTGCCGGAAAAGGCACAACTCAGTGAGGGCAACGCAGAGCTCACAGGGGTGACTGAAGGGGGCAACGTAGCGAGATGCAGTGCTGAAGGTCTGGAGGAGTGGGAAGAAATTGACAGGGGAAGCAGATAGGAGAGTTTGGTAGTCGAGGAGTGCCTTGGCACGATGGCGTATCGTTGCACATCTATGTGTGTACTGCAAGCATTGCCCAGCGGCTCATGGTGGTACAAAGGTCCTTCACTCGACGTGGGGTGGGTATCCTTCACTTCTTGGGCACTGCACCGCCCAAACCATACACAGTTACAGCGGCGCCCACACCAGTTGGCTAGTCCAGCCGCGTGCGCTTGGCAGCCCTGGTCTGTGAGCCAGCGCCAGCGCCACCGCTGCAGCCACGCCTGCCACCCACATGCTCCTCCGGCCCCTCAGCTGGCTCCCTTGGGCCGACGTGTTGCGCTAACGAGCTGAGTGCCAGCAGCTGCATTGCTGCTAGCTCCCAATCCTGGTCTGACCCAGGGACCGGGGGTGCTGGCGCTGCCTCAGATTGGTGCTCGCTTGCCGTGTCCACTGCGGGCGTTGGCTGCGGCTGCGGCTGGGGCAGGGCCCGAAGCGGTGCCGAGGAGGGCTGCTGCACGTGCTGCTGCGCCGGTGCCCGCTGTTCACCCTGCTGCCCGTGAGCAATTGCCTGCTGCTGCACCTGCTGCTGTGCTTGCTGTTCAACAGCAAGTTGCATCTGCGCCGTCTGCTGCTGCTGTGCCATTGCCTGCTGCTGTGCCTGCTGCTGCAAGTGCTGCATCTGCGCCATTGTCTGCTGCTGTGCCTGCTGCTGCGCCTGCTGCTGCATCTGCTGCAGCTGCACCATCGCCTGCTGCTGTGCCTGCTGCTGCGCCTGCTGCTGCATCTGCTGCTGAGTCTGCTGCAGCTGCGCAAGTGCCTGCGCCTGTTGTGCCTGTTGCTGCGCCTGCTGTGCCTGCTGCTCCGACGGCGGAACTCGTGGCTGCGCCTGCGCCGGAGCCTGCTGCTGCATCTGCGCCGCCGCATGCGCCTGCAGCTGCTGCACCATTGTGAGGTGCGCCGGTTGAACCTGCTGCTGCGCCTGCTGCGACTGCGCAAAAGCGGCCAGTGCTTGCTGCACCTGCTGTGCCTGCTCCGTCTGCTGGGTTGCGCCGCTTGCCCCTGGCACCCTCTGGTGCACCACACAGAGCAGGAGGTGGCGAAGGGAGCTAAGCTCCTGCTGCATGTGCTGCTGCTGCCGCTCCTGCCTGAGCACCAGTGCCAGCAGGTGCTGCAGCAGCTGCAGCAGGAGGCTGGTGAAGGCATCGGTGGGCGCGCCCCCCACTGCCGGCGCTGCAAACAGCTGGGAGGCCACCTGAGTCAGCTGCGCCAGGGGCAGCGCGGCAGCTGCCTGCTGCTGCGCCTGCTGCTGCTGCTGGGCCTGCTGTGCCTGCTGCACCTGCTGCTGCTGCTGCTGCGCATGCTGTGCCTGCTGCGCCTGCTGCTGCTGTAGCAGGAGCTGCACAATAGTTTGTGGATGGCCTGGCGCCTGCGCCTCCCCCGGGGCACCGCCCTGTTGCAGCAGCAAGCCGGAGCAGGTGGCCGGGTCCTGTTGAGTTGGCACGGCGGCTGCCGCGGCTTGTGCTGCCGCCACCGCACCGGCTACCACAGCTGGCATGCTTGCTGGCGAGGGCGACGCTGCAGCCGTCGACGGCGTTGATGCTGCTGTTGCTGGCACTGGCACTGGGACTGCAGGCAGGACGGCTGGGTATGGTGTGCCACGCGGTGCCGGGACGTACAGCAGCGGCGGCGGCTGCGAGGCCATGGGGAGTGTCGGCGGAGGAACCGTCAGCTGCGCCTTGCGCTCGCAGTAGGAAAGAACAGCCCGCTTCAGGAAGCCCTACAGGCACGGGGCGGGAGGGGAGCAGGCACTGACGGTGTTATGTGTGCGAATGCAAGCGGCGTGGCCGGTTCATCTCTGCCACTGCCCGGCACGGCGTGTGCCCTCCCCTTGCTGCAAGAAGAGCTGCCAGCTTGGTCTTGCCGTCAGGCTGCAGCTTTGCCTCCCTGCCCTGCCGCGCCCATTGTGGCCCGCCCCACCTCGAGCTTGTCCAGCACAGCGCTGCCCCGCTTCCAACTGCCGTATTTCTAGCAATAGCTGTCAAGGCCACACGCGGCAACAATGACATGACGCCTTCTCCTGCCCCGCCCTGCCCCGCCCCACCTCGAGCTTGGCCAGCACAGCGCCGGGCTTGAAGTCCTGCCAATCTGGCTGCGGCTCTAGAATGTTGGCCTCCACGTGTCCCACCACTGAAGCAGGAACAAGTGCAGGGCAGGGGCAGGGAGGGGAGGGCGGTGCTGACCGACTGGGGCCCTCAGCTGACCGAATGGGGCCATCAGCCGACCGACTGGCTGGCAGGCAGGCAGCAGGCAGGCAGGCCGGGCAGGCGGAGGGGGCGGCACAGGGTAGGCGAGAGGACAAGCAGGTGCATTGGATGGGCGGATGGGCGGCTCACCTGATGCGCACGAGTGTGCAGAGGTGGGCCGGCAGAAGGGGCGGACCAGTCGGTTGCGATGGTACAAACACAGTCCCTGCGAGGCAGCGGGAGGGCAGAGGAACTCTTAAGAGGGGCACGCGAGCGTCGGCCAGCCAGGCAATGGCAGCGCAGAGCAGCAGGGTGCCAATCCCCCCGTCCATTCGCCTACCTGCAGGCCGGTGCGTGCCGCGCCAGCGTGCAGCGTGCCGAGATGGACCTCGATGCATGGCGGCATCTGGCAGCCGTGCTGGTCGACGTCATCCCTGCCGGGAAGCAAGTGGGAGCGCGAGTGACGATGGCAGTGAGCAAGGCAGTCGGTCGGTCAGTCAGTCGGGCCGGGCAGGTGCACAGGCAGGTGGATGGGCTGATGCGCATGTGTGCAGGCAGGCATGCAGGCGGGCAGGCAGGCAGGCAGGCAGGGGCGCGCACCGGATGCCTCTGGGCCGGTAGTATTCGACCGCTGGGAGCTGCCACTGCCCCGAGTCCCTGCAGCGGCCCAGAAGGGAGGGAGATGACAACGAGGTCAGTTTCAGGGAGCAGGTGGAGTTGCGATCGGAGAGGGTGTCATGGTCACTGGCAGCAGGAGACATCTCACTGACATGACGCCACCCCAGTGCCATACTGGCCGGTCCACACCTCTCTGCCCTCGAGACACCCCCCGCCCCGCGCCTTGGGGTGACCACCCCACTGGCTCCCTCCTCACCTTACCTCCACCCCACCCAACCCACTGGCTGCCTCCAGGGCCTCTGCCTGGGTGCACCGCCACCTCAGCTGAGCCACGTCAAGCAGCCACTGCGACACACCCTCACTCCACATGGCTGCTCATCACATGCCATGTCAAGCTGCCCCAGTGCCCGCCCCTCATTTGCACGGAAGCCGACACTTCCGCAACTGAGTTTCTGCATCCAGCAGCGGCCCCTCGCCCTGATCCACCACTGTCCTCTGCCAGGCGTCACCACATGCCCCTCGCGGTGCCTCCTCGACTCCCTCAGTCAGCCACCACCACTGCGGAACCCCTCACCTGAGCTGCGTCCAGAAGTGGCGCACATCCGAGCCCCGCAGGCGCAGGCGGAAGCCGGGCGGCCAGGTGAGGAAGAGCAGGGACATGTGGGAGCGCAGGGAGGGCGCCCGCCCAGGCGAGATGGAATCCGCCCCGCGCTGCGCACGCTGCGCTGAGCCTGCACAGCGGGACATGCGCACAAGCCGCGTCAAGGCAAAATGGACAGAGGGTTGGGGATGCGCTGTTCTCAGGCAGCGGCCCGTGAGTGCAGGCTGGCAATGCAGCGGCGCGGCAAGCCAGCAGGCTGCGGCAGGTTTGAAGTGTCGGGCTGCAGCTTACCCTGGTGGCGTGGGTCGGCCTGCTGCCCGCTGCCCTGCGCCAGCTGCCCGCCAGCTGCCGGTCCCACACTGGCCGCGCCTGCTGGGCGCACTCGAATGTCGGAAGGATTGGACTCCAAATCCATCTCATACGCATGGCTCAGCTGGCATGCCGCCACCGCTGCTGCCGAGGGGGATGCACTACCTTGGCAGCTGCCTGCCAGCCGGGCCGCCAGGCTGGCGCCCGCTGCAGCGCCAGCACCAGCCTGCCGGCGCAGCCCCGCCACAAGCACGCGCGTGCCTTGCGGGGGCATCGCTGCAAGCTGTAGCAGCAGGAGTGCCTCGGTTGGGACAGCCCCGTGCCCGCCACACCACAGCAGGGTTACGCAGTCGAGCGCTGCCTGCCAGGCGGCAGCGGCTGCCACCGCTGCGCCGCCATTGCCGTCCGAGGAGGGCGACAGCTGCCGCCTGCCATCGGCAGCAAAATCAACAGCTGCCAGCTGCACAGGCGCAGTGCCGCCGCCGCTGCTGCCAGCGGGGCAGTGCAGCACCGCCACGCTGGCGCCTTGCTGGTGCCGCTTTGTCAGCACCAGGGCTGTTGAGCCCAGGTGCAGCGCAGCGTGTACCAGGTCGGGCCAGGAGGCACCGCCGCTGCTGCCGCCACCGCTGCTGCTGCAGGTGCTGCTGCTGCCGTCGCTGTTGCTGCCGGGGGCGGCGCCCGCCGCGCCCGCCTGGCCGCTGCAGGTGCTGCGTCCCTGTGGCATGCCCAGGCAGCGCCTGAGCTCGCTAGGTGTCAAGCCCACTGCATCGTCTTCCACAGACAGCACAGCCTCCTGCAGGCCCCACCAGTGCTGCAGCGGAGACAGCGCCAGCTGGCCGCCAGCTGGCGCAGCTGCCTCAGACGCCGCCGGCGGCAGCAGCACATCTACGGCTGCATACGTGGCGCGGGGCTCAGCTGCTGCCCGGTCCATGCAGCCTCCCAGGAGGGATGAGATGGCGCTAAAGGCGGTCCGATGGTGGCTGTGGAAAGCGGTCGGCTGGTGGCTGTGGAAGGCGGCCGCCGGGGGAGACTGCACAGCAGCCGTGGCAGCCGCCTCCAGCGCCAGCCCGGCGGCTGGCCCAGTGGGGCTGCAGACAAAGGGTGACAGGGCAGCAACCCCGGCCAGAGTCAACCGGGCGCAACTCATGGAGCAACAAACCCTCAGCCAGCACCAGAAGGGCATGCAACTGGACTGTGGCAGTACGCATCATGCATTCTAGTGCAGATGGCGTGAGCCCTCCAGGATTTCTTGTCAAAAAGCCTCAAGTGCCGCCAGAGAATGAATTCGGCGGGCGGTGTAGCAAGACATCCTGGCCCAGGCGAGGCCAGCCATGAGCATGAGAGTGAGGACCCCCGCCCCCGCCGCCTCACCAACCGGCGCACCCTACCTGCTGCCATGCCGCACAAGCTGGGCAGGCGGGGTTGCTCGGGTACTGGTGTTGGATGCATCGTGTCCCACAAGTCCTGAAGCGTGCCTGTCGCCTAGGCCCGGTTCCAGGCCTGAGCCGGGTCTAGCAACGGGCCCTGTCGGAGGAGCCGCGGGCATGCTGGCGGCAGGTCCCGCCAGGTCGACGCTTGGAGGTCTGGGCGTGCCTGCGGGCTTGACCGGGCGCTGCGCGGCTGCCGAAAGTGAGTGCCACACACCCTACCTTCAGGTTGAGAGGGATGCCGAGGGCCGTCGGCTCGGTGTTGGCGGCCTTGCAGCGGGGGCCACACGCGCGCGGAGCGCAAACAGCGGCAGCCGACCGTTGGTGTCAGCGATGAGTGAAAGCGTTCATGTTTAGGGCGCGGACTGCAAAGAATGCTAAGAACCTTTAGCGCAGAAGCGGCCCGCAAATTGGAGGATTCGACCAGGCCGACTGCTTGTGTGGACGGGGCTGTCTTTTGGACACCACAAGACTGGGCCACTACCACAAGCGCGTTGATGCTTGCTACCAGACAACTCGGTGGTTACATGCCTTGAAGTGCGGTTGGGTGGTCCCAGCTGCCAGCGGGCGGCACGGCAGCAGAGCCCCCGGGGAGGGCGACCATGCGTCGACTCCACTGGTCGAGCGGCGCCTCATCATACATTATGCCACCTCTATCTAGCAATGTGTAGTTTGATGTGCATATACTTTGCAGTTAAGGGAGGCACAGAAGAAAACGCGAACATGCAGGCAAGGTGTGCCCCCCGTTGGCCAGCCGGCATTTCCCGGCGCGGCGGCATGTGCCGCTCGGCATGGCTTGTGCCGCAACGGCAGTGCACATGGAGCAGAGCAAGAACCGCCATGCATTTCGTCCAGCTTTTGCACGTTGAAACGCGCATGCACCCGATGGGTTCTGTGAGGGTCTGGCGCCACCCAGTGCCATGGCAGCAGCAGCTGGGCGGCCCGGCATCTGCTATCGGCGGCGTTGGGAGGCCCTTGGAGGCATACAGCGGCGGCATGCACCCGGGGCAGAGTGAGAGCCACCTCGAAGTGGTGTCCAGGTTATGCATGTTGAAAGTGCATGTTTCAGTGAGGTCTGAGAGTCTAGGGCCACCGCAAGCAGGTACTGCGAGCCCACTGCCACGTCAGCTGAAGCTGGGACGGAATATGTGGGAAAGAGATGCCTTCGGAGAGAATATGGAGTTAGGTTCGACAAGGGATTTCCCCGGACCGCATAACTTCACAAATCACTTTGGAGGCCCGCAAAGTCATCGCCCCAGGCCCCGACAGGCACCGGCAGGAGTGTAGCAGGTGTATCTGCCACCATGAGCGAAGTGTACACGTGAGTAGGCAGCCTTGCAGTGCTGCGGGCGTCCTGGTCTGCAAAGCTTGCACGCGCGCTGCTGTGCGGGGGCTTGTAGCCGCCGCATAGTGGGTCGCGCACTGCGGCAGTGTGGCGGCGCACCCTGTTTGCCAGCCATCCCCGGAATCAGCGACTACTCTGAGCTTCTGCGCGGCTCGAATACCGCTGCTTTGCTTCGCGCGCAATTTGCCTTTGATGGGCCGCCCAACCCGGTTGCAAAATTGTGAGTTTCGCGAGTGCGAGTGCGGCCTCACGAACCCCCTGTTCCTCTTCATTCTACTGCCCGCAGGGAGTACACATGGATCTTCGTGTGCTCGTGAGTGGGCGCAGGGGCGCGTGTGCAGCCTGTCGGTGGGGGAGGTGGCCGGCCCCGGGGGCGGCTGGCGGCACTCTCGACTCCGTTGATTCCTCACGGTTTCCTCCATCCGCTGTGCCCCTGCCTGCAGCATCTTCCTGGCCATCTTTGTGGCCTTTGGTATTGGAGCTAATGATGTTGCCAATGGTGAGTGCCGTTCGGCCGCCTGCGAAATTCCCACCGGCTGCCCGCCCGCCTTGCCCCGCTTCTCGCCCCCCCCGACCCCCCCCCCCGGCACGCCCCCCCCCCCTGCCCTGCTTGCAGCCTTCGGCTCCTCCGTGGGTGCCAAGGCCATCACGATGAAACAAGCTATACTCATTGCCGCCATTTGCGAATTTGGAGGAGCGGTGCTACTAGTGAGCGCTCCGGCCCCGCCCGCCCACGCCCGCCTGCGCAGAGCGCCCGCCCACCCGCCTGCCCATGCCAATGCCCACACTCCCCTCTGCCCCTGTGCTGCCTCCCCCAGCGATTTCGCCCTGCGTCCTGAGTGCATAACCTCCCCCTGCCCGTCCCGTGCCAAGACACCCACGAATTCTGCCTCCCCACACCCCTCCCTCACCCTGCGCAGGGAGCGGGCGTGACGAACACGATTCGCTCCAACATCGCCAACCTGGACTACTACAAGCAGAAGCCGGACCTCTACATGTGAGTGGCGGTGGGGTGTAAGCAGAAGAGGAAGGGCGTGTGTTGCGTACAGTGTGGGCTGTGGGACCCAGGCAAGACTGCCAGCGGCAGCACGCCAGGGGAGGCGGGGCAGCCGGGGTCAATTGTGTTTGCCCGCCTCCCTCTCTCGCGCCTCCCCCGCCTTACCCCCTCTCGCCTCACCCGCCTTGCGTTACTCCCTCTCGCGTCCTATGGTGCAGGTACGGAATGCTCTGCGCCGTAAGTACATGCCAGAGAGGAGTCGTGAGCGTTGGGGGGGGGCGCTGGCGGCATGCCCCTGCGCCGCCGGCTGCACGCCACACGGCCATGCCTACGCCCTCCGGCTGAGCGCGCTCCGACACCTCTTGTGGTCCGCCTGCTCCACGCCACCTCCCCTTGCTGCCCTCTCCTTGCCTGCGCATGCAGATGCTTGCCACCGGCATCTGGCTCGTCGTTGCCACCTACCTGGAGCTCCCAGTCTCCACCACCCACTCCATCGGTGCGCCTTTCGCCCAGCAGTTGCGCCGGGCTGCGCAATGCAACGCCCCCCAGAGCTCCAGCACTCCTGCTGTGCCTGCTGTGCCTGCCCTGCTGCCCAGGCTTTACGTCAGCTCACCTGCGCGCATGCCTGCCGCGTTGTTCCCCCGCCTCCTCGCGGCTGCCATGCTCACTGCTCCCGCCCGCGCCCCGCCACCCGCTGTGCAGTGGGCGCCGTGATCGGCATGTCGATGGTTGCTGCTGGCGCCGACTCTGGTAAGTGATGTGTCACGGTTGCCTCCTGCTGCCAGCTGCTGTGTGGGCCTGCAAGTGCAATGCGCAGCACCCTGGCACGTGCACGCACGCCTGCGCCCTTGCCGGTTGCTTGCAAGCGGCGCTCTCCCGCCCCCAATGCACCGCTGCTGCCGTCATTGTCACGATGCCCAGGCCCCTGGTTCGCAGCTGCCGCTCTGGCCTCCAGGCATCAAGCCTCTCCCCGTGGTAACCCCGGCGCGCTCACACGCCCGCCTTCCCTTGCCCGCCGTGCAGTTGTGTGGAGCAAGGAGAAGGACACCTTCCCCTTCTTGGAAGGCGTGTCGGTCATCGTCATCAGTTGTGAGTGGCCTGTGCCGTATCACTGGCAGACGACACTGCCCTGTGCCGTATCACTGGCACACGACACTGCACAGCTGGTCTGGCCTCCTCACATATGCTGGGCTGGCCTCCTCACAACGCAGCTCACTCTTGCCGCCCCCCTGCCTCCCCGCTGCCCCCTGCAGGGTTCACCTCCCCCCTGCTGTCTGGCATCGCCGGTGCCGGCCTGTTCCTGTTCACCCGCCACGCCGGTGAGAACATGCCTCGGCCTCGGCCGCCGTCAGGGCGCCTCGTATGTGTGTGCAGCCCCGACGGCCAGGGCAAGCAGTGCAGATCCTTTGCTGCCACCGCGCAGTTGGCCTGCCACTCGGCACTCACTTACCGCTCTTCCGCCCTCTCCTTTGGCTGCAGTGCTGCGCCGCCAGAACAGCTACAAGCTGTCCCTGTGGATGTGAGCATCGTGTGGGGGGGAGGGGCGGAGCGATGCATGTATTGAGCAATGCAACGTGCTCTGGGGGCCGAAACAACCACTTGAGGCCATGGTATCTTCACATGCCCGGCCTGAAAATGAGCCTGCTTGTCCACAAGGTACCAGAGCTGGGCAGTGGCTGCCCCTCCTCATGCACTAGCTGACCCGTTGCTCGTGCCCGTCCGCACCCCTGCTCCGCAGGCTGCCTCTGTTCACCTTCATCACCGTCTACATTGGCTGCTATTACATCATCCAGAAGGTAAGCGGCAGCCTCTTGGCGGTTACCAGGCAGGAGGGCAAAGTGTGCGGCGTGCTGTCCCTGCGCCCGCTGCCTCTGCCGCTGACCCACCTGCACTCCGAAGCCCTCCCCCCCGCCTCAGATCCCACAGCCACCCTCTTCCCTCTGCCCCAGGCCCTGAGCCTCCCTTGTTTCCTGCTGCTGCTCCTCCTTGGCTGGTGCAGGGCCCCAAGCTGGCAGACAAGGTGTCTGATGGCACCAACGCCTGGATCTCCGCCTGCTTCGGTGAGTTGGCAACACTGTGTGGTGGGGTTCTGCACAGCACTCGGCTGACTAGCCTCCGCTGCTCTGCAGAGCTGCAGCCCAGCCCGCCATGGAGCCCACCCCTTCGCCCTGCGCTCACACCCACCCGTTCATTCTCTCACCCACCCTTTCGCTCTCTCCAATCCGCCACGCCCCGTGCAGCCACCGGTGGCTTCCTGGTTGCCGCCCTCGTGGGCATCCCCCTGATCAAGAAGCAGGTGGGCGTGCTGCCGGGGCGGTCAGGTCGAGGCGGGCGAGCTGGGTTGTGGGGCATGCACCAGCCGAGCACGCCTCTGGAGGATCCCCGCCTCGAACAGCCTCACCTATCTCGCCTGGCCCTATCTCCCCACGAATTGGTTTGCCTTTGCCTCTTCTCGCCTTGTTTTCCTGCCAATTGGTTGTGTGCTGCTCCTCCCAGGTGGAGCGCGGCATGGAGGAGCTGCGCCCAGCCGCCCCTGCTGTCTAAAGCTGTCTGCATGCTCGCCTCCTTCTGTTTCCACAGGTGGAGCGCGGCATGGAGGGACGATCTGGAGAAGGCCGAGGCCACTCCCCAGATTCAGCAACACTGGCTTAACTGAAGCCTTCTGTGCCTGCTCGTCTCCCTTCTGTCTTCACTCACAGGTGGAGCGCGACATGGAGGAGCTGCAGAAGGAAGAGGTGATCCCCGAGCTCAAGACCGAGGCCGCCAAGCACACCCACCAGGACATGGAGTCCGGCAGGTGCGCCCCTCATCTTGCCTTCCCTCCTTGCATGCTGCTGCTGTGCATCAGTGCGTTACACCAGGTGGCCCAGCCACCCAGGGTTGCCCAGGCATGGAGTCTGGCAGGTCGGCCCCCCTGCTTTGCTCTGTGTGGACACCGACTTGTGCACATGCACAGGAGTGGTGTTGGCACCGAGGAGGGCGACCTTGCAGCCTTACTGCCTGTGCGCGAGGCAAGACCAACCGGCAGGGCGGTTGTAGGGATGTCCATGCTTCAGCTGCTGCTCGTGTGAAGCGGCCCACCTCTGCCGTCCATCCCTGCTGTGCACCGCCTCTCCACCGCCGCCTCCCCGTGTCCCATCCACACGCCCCACATGACCGCCCCGCGCCTGTTCCTGGCATTGCTGTTGCCGCAGCGACACTGCCAAGGACGGCGAGGTCGCCGAGAAGCCCGTGTCCCACACCCCCGCCATGCTCTCCGACATGCGCAAGTCCAAGGTGAGGCCGCCTGCTCACTGAAAGCAGCCGAGCGATTGGTTGGTTTCAGTCGCAGCGCTCAGCGCCAGCCAAGCCCGGCCCAGCCGCCTCCCCCTGCTCCTAGCCCGCCATCGACCGCTCCACAGCTGCTGCGACACCCTCATCGCGTCTGCCTATTTTGAAAGTGCGCAAAACCTGTCCCCTCCCCCACAGCCGCGTTGCACGCAACCCCCCCAACCCCTCCCTCCCCGCCCCTTTCCGTTCCCGCCCGCCTTCTCCGCCCCGCAGCTGTTTGGTGCCATCACCAAGTCTGCCAACTTTGATGTGCACGAGGTCATCTCCGAGGACAAGACCGTGAACGACCTGCACTCCAACGCCGAGCAGTTCGACCGGTGAGCGGCGGGGGGAGGGGAGGGGCTTAAATAGGGGCTTGTGGCTTCACAGTGCACTGCTGACAAGTGACGAGCCTTAACTGGCCCACGTCGATGCTGTTAGCCTCTTTAAACGAAGCATGCATTCAGCTTCCTTGCACGTCTCCAGCCTCTGACACCCGCCCCTGGCTTCCCTGCCCCTGTCCACCTATACCTGCAGCAAGACCGAGGTGTCGTTCAAGTACCTGCAGGTGAGGGTGCGGGTGGGAGGGCGGTGCCAGGGGCTGCGCGGTGCTGGACGGGGTCGTTGCGGCGGACTGGGCGCCGTGGCGCGCCTCAAAAACATAGTTCGAGGCGCGCCCCACCATTTTTTGCGCCCCGACTGCAGGTCTTCACCGCCATGTGCAACTCTTTTGCCCACGGCTCTAACGACGTCGCAAACTCGATTGGTGAGCAGCAATTTCGGCCCTTCATGTTTTTCTTTCAAATATTTCAGAATCTGTGCCATCCTGGCCGCTGAAGGATGAAAGTTTCACACTTTTCTGATCCGCCCGCCTCTACCCAAGCGCCCCTCGCCTCTGCATTGCTTGTGCACGTGCCCTGCCCTCTCTGCAGGCGCCTGTGCACGTGCCCACCTTGCTTTCTTTTCACACCCTGCCCTCCCCCTCCGCAGGTCCCTTTGCCGGCATCTACGCCGTGTGGCGCTGCACCTGCGTGAGCTCCAAGAGCGACGTGCCCGTCTGGATCCTGGTCGTCGGCGGCTGCGGCATCGTGCTGGGTGAGCGTTGGCCGTGCCTGTGTGCTGTGTCTGGCATCGTGCTGGGGGAGCGGCTGTCTTGCTGTGCTTGAGCCATGCATGCGGGGCGTGCAGATGACGATATGAGCAGAGGGCTGCAGGGTGGGGCGCTCTGCATCGTGCTTATGTATATATATATATATATATTAAACAGAAGACGAAAAAAAAAAAAAAAAAAAAAAAAAAAAAAAAAAAAAAAAAAAAAAAAAAAACCCCCCCCCCCCCCCCCCCCCCCCGCTGCACGTGCTGCGCTGACCTTGAAGCGCGGGGGGAGCGCGCGCAGCAGCTTGACCCGTATGCACAGCCCGATCAGGGTGGCCATGCTGCAGTGCTCCACAGTGGGCGTGAACTGGACCTGCACATAAAGGGTTCGAAGAATGCAGTCACACAGCAATACACCCTTCTGGCGGAGTGAGCTGGCCCTGGTTGACATCACCCGAGGAAGTCCTTCCTCCCTTCCTTCCAAACCATGCGTGTCGCGACAGAGAATGGGTGGCGCAGCTTACATGCTGCCTACCAACCCCAAGGAGCGCTCCATGCATCAGCAGCCCCCTCCCAGCCCAGACCTCTCACCCCCGCAGGTGGCATGCGTGCCGTGTCTGCTGCGCACGCCTAGCCTAGACTATGCTGTGCAAGAAGGTCGCAGCTTGGTGTGCGTCGACTCACCCGCACCATCCCCGCCGTGTCGTCCACCTGTATCGCCTCCTCGCTCACCACGCTCAGCTGCTCCAGCGTGTAGGGGTGCTCCGGATCGGTGATGTCGCGGATGTGCTGCACTCAACAGAGAAGGGGAGGCTGAAGCTGCGGGGGCGGCGGCGGCGGAGGCGGTGGCAGCGGCGGCGGCATGGGCGGCAGCGGGGTTTGCTGGTGACAAGGCTGCTGCTGTCCCGCCTCGCTGTGTTCTCCCGCCTGCGCACCTCAAAGACCTCCAGAGCGTCGATGGGCTCGCGCTCCTCGCCGTCGCTCCCTTCCACCTTGGGTCTCTGCAGGCAGGAGCGGCGCAAGCGTTTCGTTGGCGCTGTCGATCACTGTATTAGGTGCAGACCGCCAATCGATCAGCTTTGCCCTGCATACCGCAGAGCGCCGGCGAGTTGCCTTGCGCTCGTGCACGATGGGCGCTGGGTTGATGTAATCCGCCATCCTTGTGATATCTTACTCGAGATCGCTTACTAGGAACGTTAAGGCACAGCAGGAGAACAAGAGCCTGCTGTGCTGTGTGAGGCGCAGCACGCAGCACGGGACTTGCACGCAAAGACGCCCTCCCGAAATGCTGCTCTTCACTCAGACAACGTTTGTCATCATATCCGAGCTCAACCGTGTCCTCAGAGCCCGCCCCGACACTACACCAACACCCCCACAGTTTGGACGCGTCCTCGAGCTTCTCTTCAGCTTTGGCCCCGCCGACCCCAGTGCTCACGATCAAGCTTTGCCGCTGCCGGAGCCCTTCCTACCGCCCCCTCCGAGGGCAGGCCACCAACCAACATGACTGTTGACGCGCGCTTCCACACTCTGGGCAGCTGCTCGTTTGAAGAGCTCACCAACCTCTTCAATGCGGGGGGGTCGAACCTCTCGCTGCCAGGCCTGCTGGCCGAGCCGGAGGCGCAGGCAAGTGCGGCTGCAGAAGGCGCCGGGAGCCAGCCCGAGCGGGCGCCAACCATGTGTATAACCATGACTAACCTTCTGCCTCTCTTCTCGGCATTTGCAGCTGCAGGACTTCCCATTCCTGCACAAGCTGCCAGAGCAGCAGCACGGGCCCCTGGCGCTCCCCCCAGATGTGACTGAGAGCACCGCCGCTGCCACCACTGTGGCGCCGGCGCCGCCGGCGGACCCCAAACCCGGCTTCCCACGGGTCGCCTCTCTGGACTTTATCAGGTGTGCACGTGGATTCATCTGTATGGTAGTGGATAGTTCAGACAAACCTTACGACTGGTGGGGGTGCTCGTGGGAGAGGTTGCTATGTCTGAACAAGCGGGGCAGCGAAGCGGGGCAAGGTACCTGAGCGGCGGCGGCGGGCGGGCGAGCGAAACAGAAGCGGGGCGCTTGCTGCCTGTCAGCGGCGGGGTAGCAGCTGCCGCACAGACTGACACTTCTTGGTACTACTATGCCCCTGCAGCAGCCTCACGTACCCGTTTCACACCAAGCCCGCTCCCTGCTCCCCGCCTGCAGGGCCTTCCTGACCGCTAGGCAGGGCGGCGCCGGCGCCGGCGAGGCGGCAGGCGCCAACGCAGGCTGCATCCAGCCGGGCAGCCCTGCCGCTGGGGGCAACAGCACAGAGCAGCCGCCTGCACACGAGTTGGCTGCCGGAGCGGAGCCAGCGTGCTCCTCTGTCACCGTCACCGCCCCGCCGCTGCCGTCACCAACCGCAGCGGCAGCGGCAGCAGCAGGTGCAGGGGCAGTGGGACCACTGCCAGCGCTGGCCGGCTTTGGCACCGTGCCTGCTGTGCCGACGCCAGGCATGCCACCCGCCATGCTGGCAGCTTTCATGCACAGTGCAGCTGCCGGCGTGGGCGTGGCAGGCGTGCCGCTGCTGCCGGTGCCGCTGCCAGTGCCTGTGGCGCCGCTGGTGCCGGCCAATGGCGGCGGGCGGGACGCCGGCATGTTCCCCTCCATGCCGACCTCCACCACAGCCGGCGGCTGCGACAGCGGGCGGGGCGGCTCAACAGGCACCTGTGACGTGCCTGCTGTGCGTGCTGCCGTCAACACAGCGGGCATGTCCAAGGCTGAGCTGCGCCGCATGCGCCGGTGAGTGCTTGCCTGGGCCGCGCGGTCTCCCATTGCGGGTGGGAGGGCATGGGCGCTGGGGTGCCTTGTGGCGGGAGCAGGGCGGCCCTGGGCATGCATGCGTGCCTGCTCTTCTGGCCCACCTCTGGCCTGCCCGACTGCCCAGGTCTCCCCCGGGGCTGCCTGCCTGATACATGCCTGCCTGCCTGCCTGCCTGCCTGCTTGATTACGTGCCTGTGGCCTGCCCGCCTGCGGCGCACCCCTGCCGCCCACCAACTGACCATGCGGTATCTGCCTCCATCAACCATCCAAAATTAGCACCTCGCATCACTCAGCCACCGTCCACGACGTGCCTCCTCAATCCCTTGCAGCATGGTGTCCAACAGGGAGTCGGCCCGGCGCAGCCGCAAGCGCAAGCAGGATGCGCTGAGCGAGGCGGAGGGGAGGGTGCAGGAGGCGCAGGTGGGTGGCCTTTGCTTGTCGAGTGTGGGGATGGTAGGCAGGGGGATGAGGGAGCAGGTGGGCGGCATGTGCGCGTGATTGTGGGCACTTGACGCTCTTCTTGCTTCATGCGCGCACCGGGCCAGGCAGTGTCCACACCACGTTGCGCCTTTTTGCCACACGGCTTGCGCACCCCGTAATGGCAGTGGCCCTCGTGCTCCACTTCCTCTTGCCCACCTCAGAAGCATCACCCTTCCCTGCCCTGACCTTTGCATTTTCCTACACCCTCTTTTACGCTGCCCCCTGCAGGCCCAGCTGGCGGATGCCAATGCCAAGCTGGCGCGCCTCTCTGATGAGCTGGCACGCCGCGACCGTGAGCTGGCCACGCTACGCCTGGAGCTGGAGGCTGCTGAGCGCTGGCGCAAGTGACTTGGATCTGTTCATCAACGGGCCTGGCTGGAAGCTGGGGAGGCTCTTATGTGGTGCACCGGGGTGCTGCTTGGCTTGGCCAGCCACCTCCACTCGCCTGCCCCTTCCGGCGCCCACCACACTGCACCTGCCCCGGCGTGCCACGCCGTGCCTGAGTGCACAAGAGCGAGTGAGCAAGCAAGCAAGCAAGCTGTTGGAACGAACAACCGCGCTTAGCACGTGGCCGAGCCTGGCATCTGTCAAGCACACCCGCTGTTTGGCCAGCAGAACACACCACTTAGCGCTCCTCCTGCCCCACACCACTGCCTTCCGCCCTCCTCTCGGCCCCCCCACCTAGTCGGCATAGCAGCGCCGCCACCGCCAGCCAGCACCACCCCGGGCCACCCAGGCCTCTAATTTCGGCTCCAGTTTTGACCGCAGTTTTGCTTCCGGCCTGCGGTGGCCCACCCGCCCCCATCCAGCCTTCCTTTGATAGCCCACGGCGGCTCCTGGCCTGCTGAGTCCTGGCCTCCCAAGCGAGCGAGTGAGACCCCTTTCGAGAGACTGCCCTGTTGCCCTTTCCCCGTACAACCCTGTGCCCTAACTATATGCCATCCATCGCCCCCCCTGCATTTCATGCTTGGACACCCACACCCACAACCAACCCCTCTCCTCTCCTCTTCCTCTGTTGAACCGATCCTGCCACGCAAGCGTGCCCATCAACGCGGCGCACCCGCCTGCCCCGTCTCTTTGCACATTGCGCTCTGACCCCTGCCTTGGCACCCCGGCAGCCCCTATGGTGCAACTGCCAGCCCCGCCCTTGTACCCCCCTCCCTCCCTTACTCAATGATAAGG
Source organism: Micractinium sp. NFX-FRZ (assembly GCA_029339195.1). Taxonomy (NCBI): domain Eukaryota; kingdom Viridiplantae; phylum Chlorophyta; class Trebouxiophyceae; order Chlorellales; family Chlorellaceae; genus Micractinium; species Micractinium sp. NFX-FRZ. Next base: position 46,407 of record JAPTJF010000280.1, read on the forward strand.
GGTTGAAGGCCGCCTTCCCTCCAGCCCCGCCTGTACCAGCACCCACGCATGCCCATGTACGCACGCCACCCACCTTCTGCCGTGGTCCCGCCCCGCCCCGCCCTCAGCTCACAACTGCCCATGTGACAAAGCCCCCTTTTGTACAACGCCGCTGGGCGCCCAAGCCCCATGCCTATCGCCTCCTCTTTTTGCCTGTCTACATATCGTGCACCACGTCGACACCTCTCTTATGGCAGCCCATCGAAACCCGCGAGGCTGCGCCTGTATGAAACCAACCTTTCTTTGATCATGAGTAAAAGAAAGAACTCCCAGCACTTGCGTGGGACCCCGCCGACCTCTTGCCGTTAGGGCATGCCTGCTGCCCCAGTGTACCACCCGCCCCGCCTCCGTTCGCACACACACATGCCACGTCACCTGCACACAGCATGTGCTTTCCTCCACCACACGCCGCGCGCTCTGTAACAAGCGTTACAAAGGGGGTCAAGTGAATGCTCTACTGACATGGTCTGGGTTGGGTCGCATGGGATGTGGGGATGGGGGAGGGGTATTAGGGTCGCGGGGCGCAGTCGAAGGGCGAGCAAAGGGGTCCTGGAAAACAAAATGATACAGGTGGATTGTGTTCCTGAAGTCAAAACCTTGGGCTGCCCCATATCAGGGGGCAAACACAAAACGTTGGGCCAACCGATCGCTGGGACCGAGTACTGAGCGCCCGGGCTTACTCACGTGCTGCCAGCTCAGCGCGCCGCCAGCAAACGCGCAGGTTTGGCCACACCCCGCCGCCAGCGAGGCGCGCTGTCAGCTCTGCGTGCCGCCGGCATCCGACATGCCGGTGGTTGGCCACCAACTCAGTGCCAGCTCAACCAGCGCACCGCCAGCTCAGCGCACCGCCAGCATGGCACGCGGGCTGGCGACACGCTTGGCGCCAGCTCATCACGCCGCCAGCATGGCACGCAGGTTGGCCACAAACTCGGCCTGCCAGGCCGGGCTCAGCAGGATGCCTCCGTGGCCCAGCTCCGGGTGGTGCATCACCTGACGGGAACAGGGAAGCACAGAATATGGTGAGTCTACTATGGCTGCAGCGTAGTCAGGCAGCAAGGGGAGGAGGGCATTGTGTGCGTGCGGATGGTGGGGTGTAGCCCCGGGGTTTGGTGCCTGCGCATCACCTGCCCCTTGGTTGGAAGGAAGGGGAGGGCGGGGTGGGCCACGGCACAGCAACCGGCGGGAGTGGGGGCAACAGGCAGAGGCAGGCAGGCAGGCAGGCCGCACCCCCGCTTCTGTGGATGCTGGGCACGCATCCCATGCCCTGCAGCCAATACCACGTGCCCCTTCCCTTGAGCTGCAGCGCACCTTGGCGGGGTGCCCGGTGAGCTTCAGGTGTGCCATGACCAGCTGGGACGGCACGAGGTCGTCCTGCCCAGACAGCACAACAAGGCTGCAAGTAGCAGAAGAGAAACAAACGCACTGTCGAGTTGGACAACACTAGCTGGGCATGAGCAAGGCTTCCTGCCCAGACTGTACTACGAGGCTGCAGGTAGCGACCGAGGAATGAGGCGGTGACGGCAGCGGCGGCAGCGGGCACTCGAAATTGGCACAGGCTGGCAGCCCACCTGCGGCGGGGCAGGTCCTGCGGCCACAGCATGAGCTCGCTCCACTGGAACTTGCGGCAGAAGGCCTGCACACACATATGCACAGAGGGGGGTAATTATCGGTCTATAAGATGGAATGCAGGGTGGAAGGGTGGAAGAAAAACAGCACGGGCTCGTTTTGTGAAATCTTGCGGCAGAGGCAACGGGCAGGGAGAGCACGCTGCACAGACGACTCAGGCTGGGAGCAGGCCTGCCTGCCAGCTCAGAGCCACCGATGCATGGCACTTGGCGCACACACACACACACACACAAGACCCCAACTGCTGGCAGGCCCACCCAGGGATGCAATCCCCACCGCCCCAAACTGCACACGAAACGCTGCAGGCCGGCTCGCCCTGGCCCCCACCATCCACGCCAAACCCTACCTTCCAACCCACCTGGGCTGCTGTCAGGCCGGCGGCTGCACACACAGCGCAACAACAGATGCAAGGCCATGCGCTGCCCCACACCTTCTTCTGTGCAACCAGCAACGCGAGGGCACACCCACCTGGGCGATCGTCAGGTCGCGGCTGCACACAAAGCGTATCAGGTCGATGGCCCCCCCAAGGCTGGTGAAGTTGGCGGCGCTAGGCTCTTTGTAGATAAAATTGTACAGCAGCTGCGCAGGTTGGGAGGGCGGGTCCGACAAAATGGTAATGGAGGAGGGCTATGAAATGTGCAGGGCGCGCAGCTGTCATAAGTGGAGGGCTTGGTGTACAGAGCATGCCACATGGCGCGCGGCAAGGTGGTAGCTCAAACAGCCGGGGGAGGGGGCATGCGCGCCGCTAGCACGTGGTGGTGTCTGAGGCCCTTCCTCCCGTGCTTGCCTGGGGGTAGCAGGTCAGCATGGAGACTGGGTCCAGCACGCTGGCTGAGTGCACCATCTGCAGGCGGACAGCGGGGAAGTGAAGTGGCAGGGAGGGGATCAGAGCCGGCACAGGGGGGCGTAGGCGCGGTGGGGGGCAGCTGGAGGGCTGCTGCGGGCAGAGGGTGTGCCACCTGCAGGCGGGCAGGCAGGCAGGAGGCAACTGCCAAGGGTTAAGCACGTAACCAGCAGGCGGCAAGAGCACGGCAGCGGTGGGGGGCAGGCAGAAGGCTGCAGGTGGCTCAGACAGCCGCTGCACTGCGCCAGTGATTGACACAGGGCGCAATCGGACGGCGCACTTGCCTCGCAAGCGGGGCACCACAAACGTCTCACAGCTGTGCCCCAACAAGCAGAGACACCCGGAAACCAGAAAGTGAAAACATGGCACGTCCGGCTGTTCACCTCTGGGGCCAGCGCCAGCAGTCGGGACACCACAAACGTCCCGTAGCTGTGCCCCACCAGGCATGCCCGGCGGTATCCGTGCCGCCGCAGCATGGCAATGACTGGGAGCAGGCATGGGTGGGGTGGAGGGAGTGGCAAGGGAGGCGAGTCAAGAGGGGCCCAGTGCGGCGTTCGGTGCGAGTGAGAAGGGGCTGGCTGGGCAGAGGCAGCATGGCAACGGCTAAGGGTGGGGGCATGGGAAGTGGAGGGGGCACGGGAGAGGGCTGGTGGGATCGGGGCACGCTGTCCGCACACAAGGCCGGCCGCACACCTTTGATCACCGCCAACAGCGCTGCACGACATACACAGTCCCCACCACCACCATACAGGTGTATACACAGCGCTAGTTGAGTACTCATATGCACCCCTCACCGGCACGAGCCACGTCGTCCACGCCCTGCGCCTCCCAGCACAGCCGCAGCGCGACATGGGGCACCTGCGGGGCGGGGCAGGGCGCAGCACGGTGGGGGGGGGAGGCAAGTTTGGGTTAGGAGGGCACTGTTGTTGCCAGCGGGGGCAGGCGGCTCCGGCTGAGCTACCGGCTGAGCGGGGCAGGGCCAGGCTCACATTGCGGCCACGTCCAAACATTCTGCCAGAATGCACCGCTGAGACACGCCGCTGATAACAAAGCGGGAGCAGGATCAGCGCCAGAAATACACCCAACCGCACTTCATCCAGTAGCGCACCTCTACCATGATAAAAGGGGTGTTGGCGCAGGCCCGCTGCATGTCCCTCACTAAGTGCAGATAAGGCAGCACACCAAAGCCCACGCCGTGCAGGAAGACGACGGGCACGTCCGGCCGCGTGCCCCTGCCGCCTGGGGCGGTGCCGCCCGCGCCGCTGCCCGCACTGTCTGCGGGGCGGGGGCCGCCGGCGGGGGGCGGCTCAAGGGGGGCCAGCCGGAAGGGGCTCAGCAGCTGCACTTCTGCATCTGCGCTGATAGCTGGCTCTGTGGCCGGCTCCACGGCTGCTGCCGCCTCTGCCCCTGCCAGCAAGCCGCTGCTGCTGCCGTCGTAATCCACTGCCGAATCGCCCTTGTGCCGGCGCCTCCGCCGCGCTCCCCCATCCGCGCCGCGCCCGCGTGCTGCTGCCGCCCCATCCACATCCCCTGCTACAGGTTGCGGTGGCGGCGAGACTGCTGCCTCTGCCGCTGCTGCCAGGCCTGGGTGCAGCCCAGGCACGGGAGAGACGCCGCGCAGGGCGGCTGGGGAAGGCGCACGGGGCGACAGCGGCGTGGGCATGCCGTGCGGGTGCTGCGCCGCCATGGCCGCTGCCGCTGCACTGGTCACCGTCAGCGTGGCGTCCAAAGCGTGCTCAGCAGCGTTGTGCACAGCATCCGCAGCGTGGTGCACCGCCTCGACCACCGCATCGCTGGTGCTGTGCCGCCGCTCTCCCAGGCCGACATACTGCGGCGGCGGCGGCGACAGCGCCTCCTCAATGCTGCTGCCAGCTTCCAGCGCTGGGGCGTGCCAGTAGGAGAAGCCGCCCTGCCGGCCCTGCCGGAAGCTCATTAAGTACATGAGCAGGTGCGCCACACGGGCGAGGGCTTCCGTGATGCCAAACATCAGCAGCGGCTTATGGTAGGCCCTGCAAATGAATGGACAGATAGGCACGGGGATAAGGCTTGCATGCTGCTCCTGCTACACATTGCCCACAAGAGACTGCTGGTGGGGGCATGCGATGCAGGTGTGTCCAAAATGGAAGCGGTGCTATGCGCGAGCTGGGTGTGTATGACAGGGGCAGGAGAAGGAGGGGAAAGGGGGCCCAGCGCGCCCACATTCAGCATCTGCCACGCCAGCGGTTGCCACGTGCATGCCACCTTACCCGAACCCACGTGCGCCCCCACACCCCCACCGGAGCAGTTCCCACACGTGCCCACAACCAGCGCCTAGAGAGAGCAAGACTCCCCCCCCACCCCCACACCTGAGCGGCTCCCACACGTGCGCCATGAACTGCAGGTCGTTGAACCCGGGCTGGAAGCGGACACCCCAGGCAGCCTCCACCTGCAACACGGATTGAGGGGATGCAAGCAGCCAGATAGTGAGGAAGCAGGTACATACTGGGCCGCACCGAAGCCCTAGAAAAAATCAGAATCTTAATCACTCAGGTATCAACAGGGCAACACCCACCTGTCCAACAAATCACGCACTCGTGCCCTCCCCAGAACCAGCGCCTTCCTGCCACCCTCACAGAGTTCACATTAGCCGCGCTGTACAGCAAGCACCCACCTGGTCCACAAACCGCACAACTTCTTGTCGCTCCGCCTCGCTGAGCTCGTGCAGCAGGCGGCAGTGGAAGCCTGCAGGGGAGGCAGCAGGGGGATGGGCCAGGCGGAGGGTGGGCACGCTGGTGGGCGGTCGTTGCTGGTGGGCGCTGGGCAACGCACGTCAGTTGCGGCGCCCGCCAGCCGTGCTCGGACTGCCTTGCCCTGATCCCTGAGTAACCTATCACATGCGCCAGCCTCTGCATGGACTAAGTGCCCAGAACGAGCTCTGCTGCTGCTGCTGTCCTGCTGCTCCTGGTGCGGCTAACACATATGCTGCTCAACCAGCTGCTCACCATACGCAACAAAGTCCTCCACATTCCCGCGCAGCACCGTCTCGGCAGGCGCACCCATGAACCTGCAGCGGAGGCAAGCAGGCAGGCAGGCGGTGCGGTTGGGGAGGTGCCCGACAGGCGGCTGCTGCCAAGCTTGCGCGCTGGCCCACGCAACCCATGCCTGAAAGCCCCTTCCACCTGCCAGGCTGCTCAACAGCTGCTCACCCCGCCCTCCTCAAACTTACCAGCCGCTCAGGAACTCCCGGATGCAGAACACCTCGGAGAGGCCAAGGAAGCGCTCGAAATGCTGCGCCAGCAGGGCGGTGTCGGGGCCGCCCACGGGCAGCCGGCTGAGGTGGCGGTACCTGCCAGCACGGAGGGGTGGTGGGGCAGCCGGTGGTGGGGCAGGTGGTTAGCACATCGGTTAGCGGATGGGTTAGCAAAGGGCCAGGAGGTGGTTAGCAAAGGGTCAGCAGAGGGGTAGCAACGTGGGTGCTGCGTGCCCATCGGGCCACTGGCGCGCTTCTGCGATGCCAGCTGCTCGGCTGTACAGGTGCTCATCACTTGGGCTGAACGGCTCCCCAGCGCAAAGGCTCAAGAAGGAAGGGTGGCGCTCAGCAGGGCAGGGGGTTTGACCAGTCAACCACTACGACTCCACGACGCTCGCACGGTGCGCTCGTGCGCTCTCCCTGGCGCTGACCCTACCATTGCAGCCCCAAACCGGCCCCTCACCTCATCTTGCCCGCTGCATAGAACAGCCCCTCAGCGGCCAAGTAGCCAAGTGCCACCACCTGCGCCAGTGGGTGCCCGGCCAACGCCCGCCACGCCAGCGTCGCCGCCGCCGACAGCCCGCCCAACATTGCCGCGTCACCCAGCAAGCCGCGGCCGGTCGCCGCAGACTGCCCCTTGGCCAGCAGGCGCGCCGCGTATCCGCCCTCAGGCGAAGCCATGACGGCTGACGCTTTGCAGGTGCCAGCTTGAGGGATTGGACCCCCAGGTTGTATAGATTGTGTGTCGAAAGTGTCCGAGACGCCTGGGGCTGTGCGTTTGAGTTTGGCAAACGAAATGAAGTTCCGACGTGGCCCTTTGGCGCGCCCCTCGTTCCTGTTCCGCTCAATTCATGCTCGCAGTGTCGAACATAGGCGCACGACATTGAAGCGCGTCTCCCAGCAAATCCCAGACGGCTGGTGAAGAGCGACACGTTGTAAACGCGCTTCTTGGCTGAGCACCCGTTGCTTGCTGCTGCACAAACAGGCCGTGTGTCGACATGGGCTGCTGCACAGACGTCTGCTGGTACGCAAGGGACCGAGAGAGGGGGCATGCAGATGCCCTACCCCCGCCCCCGCCTGCTACCGCCCCCGCCCCTGCACTCTCACCTTCCTAATTAATGTTGAATATCTGCCGCCCCTGCAGCCTTCCCTGCCGGATCCTACAGACCATCTGCGACTGTTTCCTGGTGATCCTCTGGTGAGCAAACACATTGTAATCGCAGGAGCCTGGCTCACGTGAGGCCTGGGGGACTGGGGTGCCTGCGTGCGCCCCCTTGACCACACTACACCTCTGAGCACTGCCCCACCTGCCACTCGTGCCCTGCGTCACTCGTGCTCGGCTGCATCCCTGCCCCCAAACATGTTCGCATCGAACTTCCTGCACAATTGTTTCTGCAGAAGTTGCTGCTGGGCCCCTCTGTTTGCCTACCCTCCCCCCACTCGCCACCTCGCCCTGCAGTACCCTCGGTGCCGTCACTTCCCTGATGGCCCCTCCTCCTCAGCCATTCATCACCTGCACCTGCTGCCCTCCCTCAGCACCCTCACCTGCCACCTGTCACCCTCCCTCCCAACCTGTGCAGCTGCCCCTGCCGCTGCTGCTGCGGCTGCCCCCAGACAAGCTCAGAGTCAGAGCGGCGGCAGGTGGTGGTGGTGCAGCAGCCGCAGCCTGTGTACATTGCGCCTCAGCCCCAGTACGCCTACCAGCCTCCTCCTCTCCCTCCATACGCTCACCAGCCACCTCCCCACCAGGCCAAGTGGTAGCGTGCCAAACTCCCTGGGCTGGATGCGCTCAGTCTGATTGTCTTTCACTCGAACCATTTTCCAACCAGCCTTGTTAAGTGTACTCGCCACCTCACAAGCTGATAGTGACTTCATGTACAACCATTAGCAGACTCTATGCAATTGCTACTTGTTATTCCCTGCCCATCTCCTGCAAATGAATGTCGGAAGGTTCATTTCGATTTCGGAAGACCCACGTGGCACGCGGGCCTATACTGGCGCCCTGGTTGCTTGTTCTGCTCAATTTGTTGCTCGAAGTATATCACATAAGGCGCAACGACATTGAAGAGCCTCGCCGCTCAGACACCGGTCAAGAGCGACACCTTGTAAACGCGCTTCTCGGCTCAGCACCGTTGCTTGGCTGCTGCACAAACCATGGGCTGCTGTACAGACGTCTTCTGGTGCGCAAAGGACCGAGAGATAGTGCATGCAGATGGCCCACCTAGAGCTGCCCCCGCCTGCACCGCCCCAGCGCTGTGGCCTGTTCCTACCCATTGCCCGCCGCCGCTGTGCTGCCCACTCGCTTTGCATCCCTGCACCACTGACCCCGCAATGTCGGCATTTTGTACACTGTGAATGAATGCAATGCCCACCCTGTAGCCTCCCATGCCGGATCCTGGAGGACATCTGCGACGCCATCATGGTGATCCTCTGGTGAGCAAACAAACACTAGTTAACGTAATTATGTATGGGTCGTGAATCGTGGCAGGAGTCCTGGTCCACGTGAGGGTGGCTGACTGGGTGCCTGCCGTTGTCCCCAAGGGCCTGCACACACACCTGCCCTGCTCTGGGAAGTGCCCCACCCGCCACCCGTGCCCCGCGCAGCTGCCTCCCTTCTCCAATCATTCCGCCAATCAAACGTCCGGCACAGCGGTCATTGCAGGTGCCAGCGCTGCTGGCCACCTCGTCTTGCCTGCCCTCCCGCACTCGCCACCCTCCATCTAGCCCTGTGCAGCCGCCCCCGTGGTACCGTCTTTTCCCTGAGCGCTGCCTCTCCTCCCTGAGCACCCACCACTTGCCGCTTCTCACCCTCCCCCAACCCCGTGCAGCTGCCCCTGCCGCTGCTGCTGTGGCTGCCCTCGGACGAGCTCGGAGTAGGAGCGGCGGCAGGTGGTGGTGGTGCAGCAGCCGCAGCCGGTGTACCCCGATGTAAATTGCGCATCAGCCCCAGTACGCTTACCAGCCTTCGTTCGCTCATCACCCGCCTCCCCACCATGCCAAACGGTAGCATGCCTCCTGATCAGCTACCCTCACGCTGGCCAGCCAAGCTAAGGCCGGATGTGCTCAGCAGAACTGTATATCAGTAAACCAGTCTCTAATTCATTCGACCGGCCATGCTGCCTGTCGATTAACCACCTCCAAAAGCTAACAGCGACGTGTACAACCATACGCAAACCCTATGCAACTGCCTGCCTACTGGTGATTCCCTGACCATCCACTCCTGCATTGCCCCACCAACCCACAATCATGCAAGACAGCCAGCCAGCCACGCCCATGTAGCGCTCTGTATACGTACCTAGACGCACGGAGGGATTGGTCACAAGGGGTACAGCATCAAATGCAGTAGAGAGAGCAGCGGAGGTTGCACGGCAAGCGAGGATGGGGGGCAGGAGTTACAGGGAGAAAATGAGTGGCGGGTGCCACAGGGGGCGGGAGCTGCTGGCAGGCGCCTGTGCTGCCGTAGCCGCCAGCTGCCATGCTGTGGTCTACGAGAAGTGTGCAGAGCGTGCAGACCCAAAAGAGGCTCTCCACCTGCAGGCGACAGGGCAGGCGAGGCGCAGGCACCCAGCACGCGTCAGCAGCAGCGCGCCGGGAGATGGGCGTCTTGGGCAGGAGTGCGCCACTGGGCGGGGCCGCAATGCCATGCCCGTTCTGCCTTGGATGCCTGCGTCAAGCAGCCGCACGAGCTCGCAACAGCGCCCAGGCTCCGTGGCATCCCGCCCAAGCAAGCGACAGCGCCAGCTCAGCGACTGTCTGTGCGTACTGCCCTGCCCCTACCACCCACCCACCCACCCTGACGCCATCCAGACGCCATCCAACAACGCTCCAAAGGAACCCCTGCCCCCATGTAATGATCTCACATGTAGGCGCGCGACAGCACCAGCTCAATGTCCTTCTCCGCCCACCCCTTTGTGGGCGGGCGCTGCAGGAACATGATGAGCTCCTGGAATTCAAGCTGCCGCAGCTGCTCGCTCCAGCTGCAGGAGGGCAGTGGGGGTTGCGTGTGCAGAAGAGACGGCCGTGAGCAGAAGTGGAAGTGCAGGGGAGAAGGGCGTGCACGCGAAGCGCGACGCCGAACCTGTGCCATGCATGGCAGAGAAGGAAGCCGGCAGCGAGCCGCACGCCGTCCCAGCTGCTGCTAACAGGCGCGCGTTTGCACGTGGCCAAACAGCAACCAGCACCCCCACCTGAGCAGGAAGGCAGCCAGGGTGTATGCCAGGAAGTCTTTGAGCTGTGACCTGCAGGCACCAAAGAGTACAGCCGTGGGAGGGAGGGAGGGCGTGTGGCAAGCGACCTCGTGCCAAAACTGGCTGCGGGGTGCATGCTCCCGCATCACACAGCAGTGCAGCACATTGCAGCTGGGGTGTAAAGCTGGGGCAGAAGGGAGCAAGCAGCGTAGCATGTGCAGCAGCGGCGCTGTCGGTGGCAGGAACAGGAGCGATCACTGCGCGCCATCCAACGGTTCGTGTCCCACAGACGCACCACCAGAAGAAACGGCACCTCGCGCGGCAGCAGGCACAGCACGCAAAAGGTACCAAACAATGTGCTCACACGCTAGAGGCTAGAGGTACCAACCAATGTGCTCACACGCTAGAGGCTAGAGGTACCAACCAATGTGCTCACCCTTCCGACAGGTATGTGTCCCACAGGCGCACCGCCAGCGGGAAGGGCACCTCGCGCAGCAGCAGGCAGTTGACCCAGCGGAAGGCAAACTGGATGAACTGCAGGCCCTCCTTCTCCAGGTGCGCTGCCAGGGGCTCCTCCACACGCCTGGTCAGCAGGGTTGTGAGGGCGGGGGCGACAGGGATCAGCAGAGGGGCGGGAGGGGCAGCAGAGGGGGCGGCCAGGAATGGAGGAGGGCGCATTGGTAGGGTGAGAGGCGATGAGAGGCTGATGGGCACGGCACGCAGCGGCAATCGTGTTGCAAAGCAGGCTCAACAGGTCTGTTACAACCCCGCCCCCGCCCCCGCCCCACCCCCACCTGATGAGTTCTTGGGTGTGGAACACGGTGCGCTGGATGCCGGGCTGCGCGTAGGTGTAGTGGTCTTGGATGCCGTCTAGCAGCTTGCATAGGCACCTGCACATTTGCACAAGAAACAATACGGATGAGTCAGTGCGCGGACGCAGTGTGGTGGTCAGAGAGTGGCGCCCAGCAGCTTGCACAGGCACCCAGGAAGGCTGCAGGGCAGCGGCGCCAGGGGGTGCGTCACGGCGCCGGAGGTTTTGAACCAACAACCAAACACTGACCCCACCAGCTACAGCTCGCTTTCGACGTCTGAAAGCAAGTCATCAGGTCCACACACACCCCAGCCCTCAACAAGTCCGTCCCCTCCCCCACCACTAGCCCCTCACCAGTAGCAGTCCGCTTCAATGTCCAGCAGCAGGTCGTCGGCACACCCCGCCATAATCCACACTAATCAGTGTCCAGCAGTCAACAAGTACGCCACCCACCACCACCGGCCCCTCACCAGTAGCAGTCCGCCTCAATGTCCAGCAGCAGGTCGTCGGCACACCCCGCCACGCTCCACCCCTCCATGGGCCCCTCCAGGTGCTCCGACATGAAGACAGCCATGAAGGGCGTCACCAGGTCGTTGATGCCCTGCACGTAGCCGCTGGCAGGGTGCCTGCAGACGGGCGCAAAAGGGAGAAGGGAGGGAGCATGCGCTGAGATGAAGGCTAATGCGGGGCCAGGGAGAGCAAGAAAGGGAAGAAGGACGAGGGGTGAGTGCCTGCTGCTGGCATAGAAACAGCCCTCAAGGGGGGGCCAGGTTGCACATGCCCTGCATGCTTCCACCGGCGGGTGTGTGCAAACCAAAAGACAGGCCAGGAGGGAAGACACACCGATGCCCCGCCTGCCACCCCTGGTCGTGCAGAGGAGCGACTGCCTTGCCCGGCATTGCTCCGCCTTCCAGTCATTCTTGCCGCCGCAGTTCGGCACGGCGGGGTTTGGTTGACAAGACACGCTTGTCATCCCTGCTTTCCGCCTGCTGCCTCACCGTATGCCCCAGATGTAGAGGATGCGCTCCAGCGACTTTTGGATCTGCGGCTGGTGGAAGAAGGCCACGCCTGGCGCTGTGCGCGGCACGTCCACCGCCACCTGCGCGAAGCGTGCAATGCAGAGTGAGGGTGGCGGAGATGGGGCAGGTGGAAGAATGCCGCCCCGCATGCTGTGCGCGGCACGCCCAGCGCCACGTGGCAAGCATTGTGGCAGCAGGCCGGTGCAGAGCAGCTGGAAGCAGGCAAGACAGGAGAATTCAAGACAGGAGCACAACGCACCGGCGCACCTGATCCGCAGGCGGGCAACAAGCGCACAGCACGACCCCTGGCCCTGGCTGAGGGCGCACCTGCCTCAGAGCCCCCAGATGCGTGCCGTCCTCCACCACATGCATGCCTCTGTCCCCCCAGAAACAGAGCCCCACGGAACGGACAAAATGAGGACACGAACTGGCAGCAGTGGGCGCACCTGCCTCAGCGCACCCAGCTCCTCCCCCATCTGGTCCGCCCCCCCATTGGCTGCCAGGTCATAGTAGTCGGGCACCATGTCACGGTACTCCTGCCGCTTGCGCGCCATGATCTGCGGCACCAAGGGCAGAGAAATGAGATACAGCCTCTGTTGACAGCTGCTCACGCGGCAGGAGCACATCACAGTAGTTGAGCACCATGTTGCGGTGCATCCCGCCGGCGCATGCGCGCGATGATACTTGCGGCGTGCAGTGGGTGTACGATATGCTGGCAAAGATCCCGGCTTGCCCCGCCACTTCTGCACACACACCAGCCATCTGCTCCACCGTCCCATCATGCCCACGAGCCAGCTGCGGACGCCAGGCAGCAGCAGGCGCCTCCCGCTATCGGCAGCGCAGCATCGAAGCATCCGCTCCCTCCTTGGCAGGCGGTGACGCTGCACAGCAGCAGCTCCCACCTCTTCTCCATAAGGCGGCTGCTTTCCACCACAAGACCCCTCCAGCCGCCTCCCTCCCTGCGCACCTGCGTGCGCCGCTCCCGGTTGGGCGGCAGGTACCCCAGCAGCAGGCGCCAGCAGGTGGGGCGCAGCTGGGCCGGGATGCCGCTCCAGGCCAGCTCCCGCAGCGCCTCTAGGTCTACCACCTGCTCCACAATAGCAGGAGTAGAAATACAATGCGGGGGCGCATGGTTGGTTATTAGCGCAGTGGCTTTAGGTCTACCACCTGCCCCCAACGCAACAGCAGGGGAGGAGGGGGCATGTGGGATATGGAGGCTATGCAGTTCTGTGCAGGGTGCAGTGATCAAGAAAAGCAGGGCGGGTGCGCGCGTGTGAAAGCATGCTGTTTCTGCTGTCCATCACCGCTGCTAGTGCCAGGTGTGGGTGGCTGTCTGCGCAGTGCGCGGCAATGCTTGGCACGCCGTGCACCCGCAACTGCGCAGCGCCCAAAAAGCAGGCATGCCCGAGCAACTGCGCAAGTCTCACTATATCCCTACACAGCGTTTCATACACTCCACATCGGCCCCACCAGCAGCACCCACCTGCTCGTTCAGCAGCCGCATGAACTTGGCTATTCGTGTGTCGCTCATGCTGCGCAGCGCTGCCACCTGCACGCCGTCCCGTTGCGGCCGTATCGTCGCTTCCGCCTGCGGGCTGCCAGTTCCTGCCATGTCACCACTGCTGCCATTGCCTCCGCCCTCTTCTTGCGAGGAGGAGCCCCCTGTTGTGCGCCGCGAGGTGGCGGCAGTGCCGCCGCTGCTGCCGCCGCTGCCTGGGCGCGCTGGTGGCGGCGAGCTGCTGCTCACCGCCTCCTGCGGATGCCCGGGGATGTGAACATGAAGGCAACAGACAATGTGCGATCCTGCCGCTGACCCAACACGCCCACATGCAGGAGGCAGCAACAGGGAGAGGAGAACAAGCGCTCACCATGGGCCGCCTGGCGCCGCCGCCGCCGTCCAGCGACAGCGCCGCCACCCCCAGCTGCGCCGCTGCTGCCGCGGCTGCCGGGTCGTCCGGGGGACGCCCCTGCTGCTGCTGCTGTTGTGCTGCCGCCGCCTCCGCCTCGCTGCCGGTCCGCCCCTTTCGGGACAGCTTGACCTTGCCGGGGAAGCCGCGTCCCGCAAAGAGGCTGCATGATCGGGGGAAGGTGGGGTCTTGAGCACTGTCACAAGGCAGCAAGCTGCCGATCGCTCTGCGCAGAACGAGCGTAGCGCCCTCACCTGCGGACGCCCGGAAACCCGCCCTCCCCGCTCATACTGGGCGACACTTGTGCTGGGCAGCTGCGTGCGGCGCCTCAGACATTGTGCGGCGCTCCACATGAGAGAAAGCTGGCGAGGCACAGCGTGCATGCCACGGCACCTCCCCTGCCCTTGAGGCTCTTGGACCGCCAAATTCGGGGCAGATCCGGCATTTGTAAGTCCTTGGGGAGCTGCAGAAGCAGGGATTGACTCCCGACACTTCAGTCAACCCGCCGGCTGGCCCAGACTCTCAACAGCCCAGCCAGGGCCCTCCATGGTCTGAGCGTCTCGATACCGCATCTTCAGGTGCACAATGTCTCGCCGCCCGCCCCGGAGCCCAGCAGTGCAGGCGCACCTGCCGCCGCCGGCCTGCCGCTCTCGCCGCCTCCCGCCGGCGCCGCCTGACCGCACCTCTTCCGCCCGTGCCCGCTTCTGCCCTGTCCCCGCCTGCCACTTGAAGAAGGCCTGGCAGAGATGCAGGGCTATCCACAGCAGCATTATGGTGGCGGCGGCCCGCAGATGCAGCCGTTCTACGGGATGCCCAATGGAGGCGCCGCCGATTTCCCAGGCGGGCTGCCACCCCCAGGCATGGGAGGGCCACTGCCCATGCAGCCAGCCCCCATTCGGCTGGCACGCTTCCCCGGCAGCGAGCTGCATGCGCCGGCGCCGGGGCAGCAGCAGGCGCAGCAGCAGGGCAACATGTACGCAATGTCGCAGCCGCAGATGCAGATGCCTGGTGGTCCATCACGCACCGGCTCGGCTGGGCGGCCTCAGATGGCCGGGATGCCACCCGGGTATGGCATGCCGCCGGCCATGGGAGGCATGCAGCCCTACCAACCCATGATGCCGCGGATGATGGCCTCTGGCCCACAGGCCCCTATGGGACCCTATGGCATGCCCCCGCCCGGCGCCTACCAGCAGCAGCAGCAGCAGCAGGGGCCGTATGGCATGCAGCAGCAGCAACAGGCGGTGCTGCAGCCGCCGTCGCAGATGCAAGGCGGCCGGCAGGTGCGCTCGGGAGCTACCACACCCAAGGGCCTGGCTGGATCTGGAGCCAACACGCCCATGCACCCCATGCAGCGCACGCTGAGCGGTGGGCAGTCCATGATGATGGCCCCTGGCGGCGGGTACATGCTGGGGCCGCAGCAGCAGGCGCAGCAGCAGCAGGGACCCCCGCCCTTCATGCAGGGGCCGGGAGGCATGCCCCTCATGCCCCCGCCGCCCGGCATCGTCCTCCCCGATTCCCTCTCTCCGCCAGCACCCGCGTCGCTGCGCGCCCCCGGAAGCGGCAGCAGCCCCGGCAGCCGGGTGCAGTCAGCCACCTACATGCACCAGCCGCACTCCCGGGGTGGCTCCTTTGGTGGGCCTGGCCCGGCCGGCCTCATGGAGCCAATGCAGGCGCTGTCCCCTCCCCGGGGCGGCTTGCCTCGCGCCGGCAGCGCTGGCAGCGTCAACGGCGGCGGCAGCTTGAGAGGCTCCATGGGATCACTGGATCTCAGCAATGCGCTAGGCAGCGGCAGCACCCAGCTGCGGCGCAGCATGGACCGTGTGGGCAGCGGCAGCATTGTCGTGCCCGGCAAGGCCACCGCGCCGTCGAGCCGCGCTGGCTCCGCGGGCAAGCGGAGCAACGCTGCCGCTGCTGCGGCAGCAGCAGCAGTAGCCTCTGTGGAGCAGTTGAATGAGTATGACAACATCAAGGTGGGTGGGTAGCAAGGAGATGGGTTAAGCGCTGGGCTGGGCAGCTGTCCAGGCACAAAAGAACCTCCTGCAATGCAAGTGGGTGCATGCATGCGACTTGCCCCTCCGCACGCCTCTTTCGCTGGTGAGACAACGGGCCCCACCTTTGCTGTCATCGTTGCAGCCAGCAAGGTCCCACCGGCTCACTTGCCTTTCACCTACTGCCCCGGGCTGCCTGCTGCAGGTGGCAGTGCGCGTGCGCCCGCCAAACGCGCAGGAGCTGGCACGGGGTGATGCGCAGGCGCTGTTTGTCAACCCCAACGATTGCCGCCAGGTCAGCTTTTGCTGGCGCCAGCTGCCAGGCGGGCCCCTGTCGGGTAGTACGTAATGTGCTGTGTTGCCCTCCTCTTTCCTTTTCTCCCCGGCCATCACTGCCTGCCTGCCCCGCCCCTGCCCTCTCAATTTGCCCCTCGCTTTGTGCAGATCCAGCTCTGCGTGCCGCCGGGTTACTCGCGCAACGGCGCCCCCGCCACCCGCCACTTCAACTTCCACGCCTGCCTTGCACCAGCCTCACGCCAGCAGGTGCGTGGATGGTGGTTGGGGGAAGCAGGGAAAATGCTGTGAAGCTCGCCTGCCTGCCTGCCTGCCTGCCTGCCTGCATGATAAGTATACACCGGCTGTCAAATGAATACTCACCAAGAAGGCTTGCTACCCAGGCACTGCCCTCCAGCGCGTCCGCCCAGGCTTCTCTCTGCCCCGCCTTCTCTCTGCCTCTTTTGTGCAGGATGTGCTGCGGCTGTGCGGCATCACGCAGCTGCTGGATGCCGCCCTGGATGGGTACAACGCCACTGTGCTGGCCTATGGTCAGACAGGCTCCGGCAAGACCTTCACCATGAGCGGTGGGTTGGCCATTTGGGGGCTATGCCCAGGCCTGGGCGCCGTGGTTTGCTTGCATGTAGATGAACAGAGTTGGCGACTTGCAAAGCTGGAGGCGGGGACAATGCTGCTGTCTATGCGCTGCGCATTGCGCATGCTGACATGCGGCCCCCCACCCGCCTGGCCTGCCCCTCTCTGTCTTGTCCAGGCCGGGAGGACGCGCTGCTGGATGAGGGGTACATGGGGGACAGCGATGACGGCATCATCACACGCTCGCTCATGTACCTCTTTGATCAGCTGGCGGCCCGCAGCGGCGGAGCCCCTTCAGGCAGCCCTGCGGGCGGCGCAGGTGGCTCGAGCAGCGGCGGTGATGGCTGCCGCTACAGCATGCGGGTGTCGTTTGCGGAGATCTACAATGAGCAGATCTACGACCTCATCCGCTTTGACCGCCGTCAGCTGGCGGTGAGCTGGCAGGGCAGGGCGGGTGGTTGGGGCGGGGGCGGGGGCGGAGAAGGATGCAGCGCTTGGGTGAGGCGGGCTTCGAGCCTGCATTCTCAGGTTCATCTGAAGTGTTTCACTCGCAAATTTCCTTACCCTCGTGCCCACACCCTCGCCCACACACCTGCCCGCTGCCTGCCGTGCCCCTGCAGGTGCGGTGGGACGCCACCAAGGGCTTCCATGTGCCCGACCTGCTGTGCAAGGAGTGCGCCAACCTGGAGGACACGCTGCGGGTGAGCTGAGCTGGCACAGTGTGCACAGCAGCGCACCAGGCAACCAGGTTGCAGCCGCCGCCGCTGCTGCACAGCCCTGCCAGTGCCATAGCTTGCTCCCCTGCCCCGCCCACGTCCTGTTTGTCCGCTGCTGCCACCTGCAGGTGCTGTCGCTGGCGGTGCGGCACCGGCGAGTGGGCAGCCACGAGCTCAACATGGAGTCCTCCCGCTCCCACTCCATCTTCACGGGTGAGCCAAAAGCAGTGTGCAGTGCTGAGAGTTTGGTGGGGGGAGGGGAGGCTGGCCAGCCCTGGCCAGACCATGGGCAAAAGAATGGGGCGAGGATGAGCAGGTGGTGCGGCTGGGGAGCTGTGTGCGCTGTCTCTTTCTCGAGGCAGGGAGGGTGGGGCAGCTGGCTGGTGCATTCACCTTCGCCTTGCCCTTGCTTGGAGCCCAACCTCTGGCCTGTGCCCTCGCCCCTCCTCTGCAGTGTACATTGACGCCACCCCCACCCGCCCTGATGACCACGAGTACGGAATGACGCGCTTCGGCAAGGTGGGGAGACCAAAGGGCATGCCAGGGCTGGCAGGCCGGGCGCGCACCCGCACGTGACAGGATGGCTCTCAGTTACTCCTGCCACCACTTCTGCACTCCCACCTGTTCCTCACACTTGCTGGCCAACTCTACTCAAGCCTGCCCACGCTCCCCACCCACCCTGCCTCTCACCTATCTTGCCTCCACCCCAAACTGGCATTGGTGCTCGCTCACCAACCACCCCTGGCCCCCCCATTCACCCCCCTGCCCCTTCCTGCCTGCCCGTGCTGCATCAGGTGTCATTCGTGGACCTGGCTGGCAGCGAGCGCCTGCGCGACAGCAAGTCTGCTGGGGAGACGCTCAAGGAGACCACCAACATCAACCGCTCACTCTTCATGCTGGGCAAGGTCATCGCCGCCCTGGCGGATGGCGCCCAGGTGTGCCAGAGCAGGGAGGGTGGGGTGCGGCACGGGGTCGGCCACCCGCCTCTTCTTTGACCAGACCCACGGGGGCAGAACTTTACTGTGGGTGGAAACCGCTTGGCGTGTTGAACAACTGCACGGGTGACGCTGCTGAGCACTGAACGCGAGACCGCTGCGCAGCAAGCCGGCTGTGAACGCACATATTTTCCCTTGCACGCTGCTGCAGGGAGCGCGTGTGCCGTACCGAGAGTCAAAGCTGACCAAGCTGCTGCAGGTGAGGGTGCGGCACAGCTCCGGTATGGGGAAGGTTGTGTGCACCGATCCTCTGCTACCAGTGTCAGGCTGCCTGCCTGCCACGAGCCGTGTGTTTTAGATCACAACGTCCAGGCAGCCAAGCATTCTGACAGCAGGCTACACAGGCGACATGTCTCCGCAGCTGGCGGTGTTGTCCATGTGATGTGAGGAGGGCTGACGTCAGCTCATCCATGTCGCCTCCCCTTCGCCCCGCCTGCCTTCAGGACTCGCTGGGCGGCTCCTCCCTCTCCCTGCTCATCGCCTGCTGCTCGCCCTCTGGTGAGGGGCGGCGGCCTGCCTGCTCAAGGAGGAAACCAGCTTGCTACGCTGGCTGTGTGGGGCACCGGGGGATGGCGGCAATAAGTGCAGGCCTCATTGCTAAGCTGCTGTTGGCCGAAGCGCACAGCCCTCCTGTTTCCCTCCCTTCCTTCTCAAATTGGCTCCGCAACCTCCTCCCTCACTCCATGCAGCCACCCACATTGAGGAGACGCTGAGCACGCTGAGCTATGCAGCACGTGCCAAGAACATCCGCAACCAGCCGGCAGTGCAGGTGTGCTTGAGAGCGTGCCGGTGCTGCAGGCTCGCTGGCAAGCTGGCAGCATGAATCAGCTGTCGTGCCAGGCATCGCAGGCATGACGCAGTGCCTGCCAACCCAGGAGTGCCTTCTAAGCCTCCTCAAATCCGGATCTCTTTGCCCCCACCTTGTGTGGCCATCACCTCTCACCTCCACCCTTCTGCTCTGCTCTCAACTGGCCCCCTGTATGCAGGTGGACCCAGCATGGCGCAGGGCCATGCCAACCCCTACAGCCCAGCAGTTCCGCTTAGGCCTTTTCACATTTGAACTGCACCTCCCCCCCCCTCCGCTCTGCTCCATAACCTGCATGCAGGTGGACCCCGAGCAGGCGGCGCTGTCTGCCCTGAAGAGGGAGGTCCGGCTGCTGCGCACAGAGAACGCGTACCTGCGGGACCAGCTGTTCCAGGCCAGCCTGCCACGCGGGCAGGCCGGCGGGCCCGCCGCCCTCAGCCCCGGCTCCCTCCCCGCCTCCCGCCTGCCCTCCAGCCACGGCCCGCCTGCCATCATGGGTGCAGCGCCCGGAGAGGGTGGCGGCGCCGGCGCCATGGGCAGCCGCCCGCCCTCTGGCGGGGCGCTGGTTTCACACGCCGGTGGTGCCGCGACCCCTGGCGGTACTGCCAGCGGCACGGGTGGTACCGCTCCCAGCCCCGAGGACCTCATGCGCCGCCTGCTGGAGACGCAGCGCATGCTGGTGCAGTTCAGCCGGGAGAACGATCGGCTGGCGGGGGAGAATGGGCGGCTGAGGACTGGCAAGACGGCGGTGGCCAACGACTACAAGGGTGAGTGGGGCAGGGTGGGTGGGTGGGCGGAGTGGCGAGTGCAGGACGACGTGGCGGGGGGTGAGAGATTGAGAGAGAGCGAAGAGTGGGTGCAGGGGGTGAAGGGTGCTAGGGTTTGATGGGGGAGCAGCAAGGCGTTGGGGGTGCCCACCACCTCTTCTCAAGCATCCCAGAGGCAGCATTGCTTATGCCACCTCTCAGCAGTCGCATCAGATTCTGTGTCTGTCATAACTTGTGCAACAAGCGCCCTCTGCCCTCTTCCGCTGCCTCCCCCACACTGGGTCCTTTGTGTGTGTTTTCCCTGCCCCTTTCCAGGCGCTCTCGAGGAGGTGGACTGGCTGAAGACCAAGCTGGAGGCTTTGGAGTCTGCCCTGCTGTCTGGCTCCCTCGACAGTGGCCTGCTTGCAGCCCTGGACGGTGGGGCCGGCGGCGGCAGCGCCGCCGACGTTCTGGAGGCGGCGCGGGCGGCGGTGCTGCAGGCCGGCGAGGTGCTTGGCAGCGGCGCTGTTGGCGCAGGCGGTGCGGATGGGGCCACAGACACTTTCACAGGTGGCAGTGCTGCCGACCCCGAAGAGGGGGAGTTGCCGCTGCTGGCCGCGCCGGCAGAGCAGACGCCGCTGGGAGGCACCCCAATCAACAGCCTGGAGCCGCTGGCCAGCCAGCTGCGGGCGGCTGCCCAGTCAGCCTCTAGCACTGCCGACCGCGCTGTGGCGGAGGCCACGACGGCAGCTGCGGCGCTGGCCGCTGCAGAGCAAGCCAAGCAGCAGGCGGCGCTGGCAGCTGCCCAGACTGTTGAGAGCGACATCCCCTGTGCTGCGCCGGTGCTGGGCAGCTATGAGCCTGCAGAGGCGGGAGAGCAGGGCACGGCTGTGGCAGCAAGCGGCAGCCTGGGTCAGCTTGAGGTGGAGCCGGGGCAGGCAGAGGAGGAGGTGCCGCTGTCACCGATGCGCCTGCCCCTCATTGATCCCTACCTGGTGGCAAACCCTAGCGAGCTGGAGGCGGATGGCAGCGGCAGCGCTGCTGACGGCGGCGGTGTTGATGGCGGCATGGGGGAGCCAACAGGGGCAGCCGCCCTTGCTGGGGGGATGGCGGGCGCCGCCACCGCCACAGCCACCGTCACCATCAGCCGCCCTGGTTCGGCTGGCGGTGCCAAGGCGGCGGAGGCAGCTGTTGAGGGCGAGCATGCCGACTTCCAGGCGGGGAGCAACGTCGTGCTCTGCTGACCTCTGCCGCGGGCATGGTAGTGTATATTTGGTACGTGTTAGGTCAAGACACTTTTGTTTGTTTTGCTGTACAAGGCACTGTCAGTTGCCTGCTGTTTGGGAAGCCTGGGCCGCCACTCAAGGTCACACCATTTATTTTCATATAACTGTTACTTGCGTGCGCTATTTAAAGCTGAGATACGTCAGCATGATGAAATGCTGTTGATTTACACAAGGCTGGAACCCAGCGCAACCAAGGGGGATATGCATGCATGCAGCGCACTTCCGGCGCAGTGGTGGGAGCTCCTGCCTGCTCTGGAGGCTAAGAGGCGGTGGGTTGGCAAGCTGTAAGGGCGGCAAGCAAGGCGCGCTGCTTATAAGTGATCAAAGGCAAAGCGTATTGGAAGTTGAGGGCAGTTATAAGGGGGCGGTAAGGTGGTGTGCTGAGCATGCTGCCCGGCTGAGAGTACAAAGTCCGTGTCACGGCGGATGACGGCATCGGAGAAGCTGAGAAGAAGCTGCACTGCCTAGCTCAATGCTGACTACCGTTGGCTGACTGACCTCTAACTAGTGCTGCGAATCCTGCTGTGCCTGCTGCGCTGCTGGCAACATTGCGAGCAGCTTGCTTGCTTGCTGTGCTACTGCTGCTGCTGCGGGTTGGGACGACCAATTTCTGACCTGCTATGAGTATGCTGAAGCTGCGTTGAGGCCTCTAGCTGCTCCGGCTACGTAGCTGTCTTGACTGTCGGCTGAACCATACGAATACAGCCCCGTGCTGCTCATGCTGATAACGGATCTGAAATCCATTCTGACATCCGTGCTGACATCCGTGTATACCCACGGCTGTGCCCTGCTCTCACGCGCGGCACTCGCCAGCCTGGCAGTAGGCCTGGAACCCGCCCGGGGTGGCAGACAGGCCCTGGATGTCGATGGTGCACAGGGCGGAGGGCCAGCCGTCCTCGCACTCCAGCGCGGTCTGGCCACTGCAGGAAGCACGCGGGAGGGTGAAGCAGGGAAGTCAGCGGGGCTGGCGGGCGGCCTGCTACCGTGCAACGTGCAATGCATTGCATGCCGGCTGCATGGAAAGCAACTGCCATGCTGTATACGGACAGCTGGAAAGCGTACAAAACATGCCTGCTCCACGGAGCAGCACAGCTGCTGCAGCTGCGGCAGTAGGTGGCAGCTCCCAGCAGGCGCTCCCAGCGCCCTTGCCAACAAGAGCACACGGCATGGCAGGCGCTCGGCACACAACGCCGCTGCACCACGCCCTGTGGCAGACTTTAGCAAGGTCAAGTAAGCTGGGAGGCTCACGTGAGGCGCTCCAGCATGTATCCCAGGGACACGCCGCTGACGATGGGGCAGGCGCCGTCGCACACGCACTTGGTGTAACCGCAGAAAACGCCTGCGGGCAGCAACAATGAGGTGGAGACATGGCCTTGCTTAAAAAACATGGAGGGCATGTGAGCTGAAGCACAGGCTGGCCAGCAGCTTGTCCACAAAACAACAGTGAAGCTGGGTCAGATAGCAGTGGCGGAGTCCGGGGTGAAAGGCCGGCACCGCCACAGCAGGCTGCGGCAGCAGACAGCGACAACTCGGTTTGCCCGGCAGGCTGCGGCAGCAGAAGCAACAGCTGCAACATGTGAAAAATTTGGGACGACACAGAGGAGGGCAAACTGGCAGCGGGGCACTCACTGTTCTCCTCAAACTTGCACTGCAGGCCGCTGCAGGTCAGTCCGTAGCCGCTGCAGCGCAGAGAAGGGCAAGTACGGCCACAAGGGGTCAGTCAGCAGGTTGAGCAGAAGGGCAGCTGCAGCTATTTGTGCCCGCTCTCAGGCTGCCGCCACTCAGCTACCTCAGGCTGCGTTGAGCCTGGAGCCACCTAGCAAAACACAGGGCGCACTGGATACAATCAAGCGCAGCATAGACAGCGGTAAACTCGTGGAACCCACCTGATTGCAAAGGAGATGTCGCACTTGCTGATGACAGTGTTGCACTGTGCCCACACATTGGTGATGGAGTTGGCAAAGTCGGTGCCCTGCACAGCACGGCACAGCACAGCACAGCATGGGGGGCAGCATCAGCATGCTCCTTGATGCCAACACGATCAGTGCCCTGCAGTTATTACGCCCAGACACGTGGCGCAGTGCAGCACAGCACGACGGGGGATGTTGTTAGCAGTGCCCGGGGCGTGTGCAGGCTAGAGTGCACCAGATTTGATCGCCCTTGGTAGTGTGCAGACCACGACACATGCTGGCAAAAGCTGGCAGTCTGCAGCCGCCTTGGTGCCGCACGTCTCAGTTGTTGCCTTCAAGAAACTACCCAACAGACTCGCTCAATGGTTGGCTTCTTGCCATTCATTCACAGGCGTGCCCTTCCCCCTGCCAGGCCCACCTCGGTGTCGCAAGAGTATGACTTGGTGGTCGTCTCCGGAGTGAAGGTGTGGTTCGAGTAGCACCAGTTGAGCTGGGTCTCGGTTCCGTTGGAAAGCGCGACGCAGGCCTCGTCTGCAGGCAGGCAGGCAGGCAGGCAGGCAGGCAGGCAGGCATGATGCCATCAGGCGGGGAGGTGGATGGAGGGTTGCGGCAGGTGGGACGGCACCGACTCAGCTTGCGCTTGCGCGCCTGCCTGCACGCTTGCCGTAGACTTGCTAAATCACATAAAATCACATGTGCGCTGATATAATGCCCAAGGCATATGCTAAAACGCTCACCAGTCTCGCATGTGGCGCACGTTGGACCCACCAGGCCGCCGGGGCACGGCAGGCCCTGTGCTGCCGCACAGGCCGCCGCTGCCAGCAGCAGGCACACAACCAGGGACTGCGCGGGGAGGATAGGGAGGACGGATGTTTGGGCGCTGCGCTTTGGAGCTCTCAAGCAGGCACAGTTTGGGGCCCAAGCTGGTTCCCCCAGCGGGCAGATGGTTGGTTGCCACCACGGCGGCAGCTGCCGTAGCGTCCGGCCGCACCGGCCCACACTGCGCAAGACTATACCACCTGGGCCACCGCGTTGGCGCCCAGCCACCACTCAAGGCGCCCGAAATGACTCGCTGAACCTGAATTGCTTGCCGGGCCCGCAGGTCCGGCTGATCTCCCGGGGCCGGGAGATGGCCCCAACTACCCAGCCCTTCCCTAACCTTCTGCATTCCGGCAGCCGAGGGTGGTCACAGAGGCTCGGATGCAGTTGCAAGTTGCTCGGAATGACTGCAGGCTGTGCCGGTGGCCTAGACGCGTCGGGGCGTGGTTTGCCTGCTGTGCTGCGTCGTGGCACAGCAACATGCCGAGGGGGGGAGGGGGAAGAAGCCATGCGAGAAGTGTTCGGTGGACGTCCTGAAGCAGACCAGGTGAGGGGCTGGCAGCGTAGTCGTGTGCAGCCACTTGCCCCGCCATTGCGCCCTCAAACCGCCCTCCCAGTCCCCTAGTCGAATCGCAATTGTGATCACATGCCTCCTTGTGCGCAGGAAGCGAACTCCACGCGCGATCCGATCAACCCAGCCACCGCCGCCGCCACCAGCGCCCGCTCGCTCTCCCGCCGCCCCACCCTCGCGCCCCATCCCCCGTCAGCGGCGCGTCCTTCCCGTGCCACAGCGCACCCTTACCTCGATCATCCACCTCAGAGATGCCTCGTGTGGTGGTGCTGGGCGCTGGGGGGCGCACCGGCGCCGAGTGTGTGGCGGCGCTCGAGGCAGCCAAGACTGAGGTCAGGTGAGGCCCCCGCTTACGACGCTGCCATGTCGCTGTCACTGGGCACGCGTTGCTGTCACGAGCAACATGGCGGGGCCGCCAGGTTGCTGCCGTATTGCTGCCCCATTGCTGTCCCGGGGCTGCCTGGTTACTGCCACGTTGCTGCCGTGTTGCTGCCAGCCGGCGGGAGTGAAAGATGCCTGCCACCTGGGCAAGGCACCTGCCCAGGGGTCCCAGTGCTTGCCAGTCACCTGAGTCTCGTCAGCACTGTGGGGGCACTTCAACCGCCCGTCCCTCAGCGCTGCTGCCTTTGCATGCACTCCCTCTCCCCGCATCCCGCGCTACCTTGCCCCCCCTCTCCCACCTGCCCCTGAACCGCCATCCCTCCGTTATGGGCGGTGGGGTCACAGCCCATAACTACGAAAGCAGCCTGGGTGCTTTCTTGCCCAATGTTCCCTGCTTCCTGTGCTCACACAACAAACAACATTACCCTTTCCCTCCTCTCCCCAATTCCTGACACAGGGCGGTGGTCCGTGACCCTTCCAAGTACCAGGACAGCCTGGGCTCTCGCCCGGGGGTGGAGGTGGTGGCGGGTGACGTGAGCGACAAGCAGGTGCGGGGTGCATGGCCGGGCGGAATGGGAAGGGGGGGTGCAGCGGCGGGGAGGACCATGAAAGGGGAAGAGCGACAAGCAGGTGCACGCTAGAATGGGTGGAGAAGCAGAGGGGATGTGGGCGAACAGCAGGTGGCCGGCACTTGCCAAGCTGCACCTGGTGCGTGCTAGCGGCGACGACTCAACTGCTGCCGCCACTGCGCCTTCTGTGTGATTCGACACCAACTCGGCCTTGCTACTACAGCCACTGCAGTCGCTGCGCCGTGCCCTTGAGGGCGGAGGAGGCGCCATCGCTGCTGCTGCGGGCGCTGCACCCTTTCACGCGTCCCACAGAATGCGTGTTAACCCTGGTCCCGCCTGGCTGCAGTCGTTGAGCCGTGCTCTGGAAGGAACCAGCGGCGTCATCTTTGCCGCCAGCGGCAGCGGCTACTGGAGCGCCAAAGAAGTGGATTACCAGGCAAGGACTGTTGTAAGCAAGATGGGGGGAATTGACTACCAGATAGGTTGCCAGTTACCGCCTGTATGTGCGTGCCTGGAGCGCCAAGGAAGTTGACTACCAGGCAAGGCGATTGGGGCCGGGCTGTTATTGAAGATGGGGTGATTAGACCACTAATGTACGTTGCCAGTTGCCAATCTTGTTGTGTGCCTGGAGTGCCCGCTCCCCCGCCATGGTGGCTCGGCACCAGCCACGGCTAAAGCCCTGCCATCACCCTCTGGCCAGGTCACCCCTCACACCTCCACGGCCTGGCTTGCTCTCTTCCCTGCCGCTGCCTGCCCTTGCTGGTGTCATGTCTGGGCTCGAGAGCAAGCCACTGGATGCCCTACCCCAAACCCGTGCGCAGGGCGTGGTGAATGTGGCTGACGCGGTGAAGGAAGCTGGGGGGAAGCAGCCCATCGTTCTTGTGTCGTCATGCCTGGTCAGGTGAGCAAATGCTTGGGCACAGCGCCCAACAAAGTCCTCAGGCGAGCATGCGTGCAGCTGTTGTGATGTCCTCTTGTGTTGCTGCTGCAGCGCTGCCAGCCCGCTCCGGTATCACGCCATTCCTCCTCGCACGCATGCCCCCTTGCTACCCCATCCGTATTCCCCTGTCTCCTGGGTGCCGCCGCCACTTTTGTGGTACCTGCACCTGCTCCCGCTTCCCACCCCTGGCCCCACCCATTCCCTTCCCTCCCACTTCCCCACTCCCCATCGCCTGCAGCCCCCACAACCGGTGGAAGCCGATCCGCATCATGCTGAACAACTTCCGCTACAGCTTGATGGACTACAAGTACAAAGGCAGGTGCCGCAGCAGTACCTGCCGGGTGTGATGCACTGTACCGCCTCGGGCCCTGCTGTGCATGCAAGGGGTCTGCTGCGTCTGGCTACATTGCTGCCTGTTGATGGGCTTGGTTGCAGTGCATAATGGGGCGGGACGCGGCGGTACCGCAGTACCTGCTGTACATGCTGGGTGCCTGAGGGCAGAAGAGTGGCAGCAGCTGACGGTTGGGCCTGCAGCCGTGAGGCCGGCTGCCCATGCTGTGCACCATGCCGCGCGTGCCCGCCCGCCTCCCAGTGCTGGGCAGGCAAGGTGGCCGAGCCCTCCCGCCTGCGCTGTGCGCGCTTTTGGTGGCTGGCTTGGGCACCCACATGCCTTTTACCTTCCTTATTCAACCCCGGCTGTGGTTGCGCCCTCTCCTTCCTGATCTGTTGTTTGATTCAACCGCCCCCCCGTGCTGGCTGTGCAGGGGAGGAGGCGCTGCGGCGCAGCGGCGTGCCGTACACCGTTGTGCGTCCGGGCGGGCTGACCAGTGAGCCCCCCGGGCAGGCGCAGCTCACAGTGGCGCAGGTGAGGCTGGGGCCTGCTGTGCATGCTGTGCCGGCTAGGTCGGGCGCTGTGCATGCCGTGCCGCCTACGCCGGGGCGCTGGGCATGCTGTGCCGCCTAGGCCGGGGCGCTGTGCATGCTGTGCTGCCTAGGTTGGGGCGCTGGGAGTGCTGTGCCGCCTAGGTCGGGGCGTTGGGCGTGCTGCAGGTTTCGCCCCTGGGTTGTCGGACTGCCGCATGTCCGCCTGCCCCACAATTGCCAGCCTGCCCGCGTGCTCGCCAGCCCAGATTGGCTTGAATGAGCTCGACCTGGCTCACTATGGGTATTGTGAAACAAGTCTGTGCCTTCATGCCGCTGCCTGGCGTCCATTGCACTCAGCAGCCGCATTGCAACCTTGCCTGTTGCCCGCCCGCGCTGCAGGGCGACAACATGTCTGGCAGAGTGAGCCGAGCTGACGTGGCGGCGGTGTGCGTGGCAGCACTCACAGGCAAGCAAGCTGTGCCCGCATGCCCCCCGGCTGGGGACTGCTGCTCAGCTTCTGGCTGCTGCTGTGCCTGCTGTGCCTGCTGTGTCGACGGATGCGCCTGCATGCATGCATGCATGCATATGCATGCCTTGCCCTGGCAACCCCTGCAGCTGCCGCCGCTGCCCGCGCGCTGTCGGTCTGTTGCCCTCTTACCCCTGCTGCCTTTTGGGCTGCCAATTTCTGCCCAGCCGCCATAACGACCGCGACTTTCCGCTCTCCTTTGCTCTGCTGCAGACCCTGCAGCCAGGAATGTGACTCTGGAGCTGACCAGCAAGCCGGCAGAGGCAGGGCAGGCGGTTGCGCCGCTGGCGCAGCAGCTGAAGGGCATTTTCGGCGGGCTGAAGCCGGACGGCGCTGCAGCGTGAGCGCACGTGGGGTGCTGTGCACTAGGCAGAAGCGCACCCGGGATGTTCGCAGGCGGGCCTGTGCGGCAGGCGGTTGGGGCAGGCATGGCAGCAGCATGTCACGGCATCGGCGAGGCTAGACCTACTCTGTGAGTCGCCGGCTGTGAGTCTTACTGTTAACACCACGTCTGACCCACAGTCTCTCAGTGCGTGAGTGAGGCACAGGTGCCTGCTGTGAAGCTCCTGGGCAGCCACAGGGAGGACCGGAGCTGGCGACGTCAGCAGGCGGTGCTGCTGCCCGGGCGCTGCGAAGGACCAGCTCCCAGACAGCTCGCCAGCGGCCTGCGCAAACACAGATCCCTGTGCCGCTTACCTTGGAGCTCCGGACATAAAGAGGAGCTGCCCGTATCTCTTGTCATGGATCGCCAATATGTAAGCAGGTTCCACACAATCAGCAGCTGACGCTGCCACGTCTGCACATTGGCGACGTCAAAACGCGTCCCGGCAGCTGCAAGCCGCTATTCCCACTTCATTCGAACATGATTGGAGCTCGCATCGTCTGAAGGCACTCTCAACCCCTCTCAGTGAGTACACCTCGCTCCGGAGCGAGACACTGTGCAAGTGCCGCAGTCCAGTTTCGTGTTTACCGCATCCGTGGCGTGCCACTCACTCAGGTAGACATGTCAGTATCTAAAACCGCAGCACGGATGCCACCCTCTGCGCAGGAGCTGCACCTGAGTCACCCGTCCTAAATGACGCCCCGTAGCTGCATCCTTGCGCTGTTGGCGCTCCTGTCGGCCGCACAGGCCAGGTGAGGCACCACGCGGGGGTAAGCAACGTTCGCTCCGGTTCGGCGAGCGCGGTTCCATGGCACGGCGGTGAGGGGAAGCCGCCGCCTATGCCGCCGCCCGCCAGCTCAGCTGGTGCCGCCAGCGCTTCCTGCCTGCAGGGACCTGCTGGCCCCCAAGTGTGCCCTGCCCAAGCTCCTCTGCAACGGCGCTTGCGTGAACGGCAATCTGCCCCAGAACTGCGGCGCTTGCGGCAACCAGTGCAGGCCAGGTAGGGGCGGCCAGAGGGGCGGCTCCATTTCTAGACTTGCGGCGTTCGCTGCGCCCGCTGCTGCAGGGCTGGGCCTGCCCAGCAGCCCTGATGCTCAGGCCCTCTGTCCCCAACTCACACCCCCTGGCACGCCCCCACCCCGCTGCTGCAGGCGAGGCGTGCGCTGGCAACCCAAAAGTCTGCAAGTGCGGACCCTTTTCCAACCGCTGCAACAAAGGTGCGCACCGTGCCAGCCTGCCTGCCGCCCAGCCCGCCCGCCCGGCCAGGCCCCCCCCCTCGGGTGTGCGCGCTGCTGGCCACCAACAGCACTAGTGAGACCCATCTTGCCCCTTTCTTGCTTGCACCCTGTGCCAGCTCAGCCTGCTTGCGCCCTTCCCCACCTCGCCAGCTCAGCAGGGGTTCCCCCGTACCTCACCCCACCCCCTGCCCCCGCCCTCCCACCCTGCAGACCAAGCGTGCGTGGATGACAAGTGTGTGTGCGACCCCGCCCAGGGCCTCAGCCAGTGCCAGGCTGGCTGCGTGAAGCTTCTGGAGGACGTGTCCAACTGCGGCAGGTGGGTGGGTGGGCATATATAAAGCAGGGTTAGCCTATTGTTAATTGTAAACAGCAGGGTTGGGTGAGGAGGGCAGGCAGTGCATGCCTACGACTGCCCCTTCATGCACCGCCCCATGTGCATCACACGCCTGACCGCCCCTCCCTCCCCCCTCACCCTCCCTGCCCCTGCAGCTGCGGCAACGTCTGCGGCAACGTCGCCGTCCCCGAGTGCATTGCCGGCGAGTGCAAGACCTGCGCCTCCAACGCCGACTGCCCCTGTGAGCAACACCCACGCCCTGTGCGTGCCCACTGGCTGCCCTGCCTGCCTGCTGCGCCGCCGGCAGCGCTGGTTGCCCTGCGGATTTGCCACTTAATGCACAGCCCGCTCGCCTGCCCTCTAGCCCACCTGCTCACCTTGCTGCCCTGCCTGGCCCTCCATCCATCCCCTCCCCGCTGCCGCAGCTGACAGCCCCGTGTGCGACGCCGGCACCTGCGTGAACTGCGCCGCCCAGGGCCTGACCCAGTGCGGCGACGTGTGCGTGGACACCCAGAGCGACGAGGCCAACTGTGGCAGGTGGGCGAGCGGGATGGGCAGGGTCTGGGCTGCTCAGCTGCCTGCCAGCTGCCACCTGCCAACATGCCTGCTGCAGGCGGGTGGGCTGCTTGTCCCCTGCGCCCGCATCACTCTGTCCCACACCGCCCGCCTGCCCTTGCAGCTGCACCAACGAGTGCGGCAACGTCGCCTTCCCCGAGTGCCAGGCCGGCTCCTGCAAGACCTGCGCCTCCAATGCCGACTGCCCAGGTGCGTGCCCTGCTGCTGCCAGCTGTCACTGTGCGCCTGCCTGCTCCTTGCGCCGCTGCATAACTCTGCCACCACCCCACATCCTGCTCCCATCAACCACCCTGCAGTGCTTGCCCCGCTGCTGCCAGCTGCCAGCTGCCACTGGTGCCTGCCTGGCCTTTGCGGCCATCCTGGGGTAGTGTGCCCACCACCTCACATCCTGCTCCCATGAACCAGCCAGCCTGCCTGCGCCTGCCGTCCCTGCCTCCCTGCTCACCTTGCTGCCCTGCTTGCTGCCCTGCATGCCCTCCCCTTCCCTCCCCGCTGCCGCAGCTGACAGCCCCGTGTGCGACGCCGGCACCTGCGTGAACTGCGCCGCCCAGGGCCTGACCCAGTGCGGCGACGTGTGCGTGGACACCCAGGGCGACGAGGCCAACTGCGGAGAGTGAGTGGGCATTCAACGCAGCACAAACGCAGGCTGCGGGGCTGGACTGGGCTGGGCAGCAGCAGCAGCAGGGAGGGAAGGGGCAAACCAGGACGGGGCCTGCCCAAGCCACACGAGCCCCACCGTGCCGTCGGCCCTCCCCCACGCCTGCCCGCCCCCACGCCCCCTCCCTCCCCTCATCCCGACTCCTGCCCATCTCCCACTTTCCTCCCGGCAGGTGCGCCAACGAGTGCGGCAACGTTTTGTTCCCGGAGTGCGTGGCTGGCGCCTGCAAGAAGTGTGCCGACAGCGCCGACTGCCCAGGTGCGTTCACGTGCGCTAGCGCTGCCGGCCGCCCCGCCCCTGCTAGCTCCCCTCCGCCTGGCCCTGCCCCCGTCCCGCAGCACGTTGCCTGCCTGCCCTCCCACTGGCAGCTAGGCCGCCCCGCTGCGCCCTCCCCACCTGTTCGTTTCTTCATCAGATTCTGCGCCACCCTCCCGCTGCCATGCCCCTCCCCACCCCTCCCCACTCCAGCAGCTGACCACCCCCGTTGCATCCCAGCCAGCACCTGCATCTTGTGCTCCCACGACTGCCCCCTGCACAACCTCGCCTTCCCCACTCTCTGCTGATGCCGTCCCACCCCTCACCTGCCCTCCCCAACCCCTGCTGCAGACGACAGCCCCATCTGCAACTCCGCCGGCACCTGCGTCAAGTGCTCCCTCTACAACGAGGCCGGCCAGCTGGACAAGGGGCTGCCCTGTGCTACGCGTGCTGCGCTGCTGGGCCAGACCGAGTTCCAGTGCGACTACCCAGAGGTCGGGGGCGGCTCCGGCAGATGCGTGGAGTGCAACCAGGTGAGGGTACTTAAATGGGGGTTTTTAATCATGAAAAAATGATGCAAGACAAACTTCTTCAGGTAGTGGGGGACGGGGCGGCCCAATGACGTGCTGATTGGCAGATGTCATGGTTGTAGAGTGCAAGCAGGTGAGGGGACACGCGGCGGCCCGAGGATGTGATGTAGTGTCGTGCTTTAGGCTGGGAGGCAGCGCCCACCTGGTATGCTTTGCGGTCCAATTGTGGGGCGCTCAACGTCACGGTGCAGGCTTCAGTAAGAGAACGTGTGCGCTCCTCTGGCCGGCATTGCCCCCCCGTGTTTGCTGCTGCTGCTGCTGCTGCTGGTCGGCGCGAACTCGCCCCCTCCCACCCAAAGGCAGCTTCCCACCACTGCTCCTCTGCCCCCTCCCCATCTCATTGCAGGGTCCCCGTGCAAACGACAACGACTGCGCTTTCCTGATCAGCCACCCCTACCCTGAGGCCGCCACCATCCCCGCCATCGACCCTGCCTTCACCTACTGCTCCGCCGAGGGTGCCTGCACGGCTCCCCCGGCCTGAGAGCCTCATGCACACAGCTGCAGAGGCGGGTCTCTCTCTGCAAGCCCCGCTGCACAATGCCACAAGCAAGTTTTGTTTTGTGTGGCCCATGTCTGGCCTGCCTTTTCACCTTTCCCTCCTGGGTCCGTCGCGGCATCGTCCTGAATGCCTTTCTTCTAAATCCCTTTTCCCCTGCCCTGCCCCCTGCTTGAGCATGTCTCCTGACCGCCACCTCCCTTTCCAGCGTTTTCCCCCCACCGCTCCCCCCCTACAGTTCTGCATGCCCCGCTTGAAGCGACGTCCTCCATGCCCAGTGCACATTGCAAAGCGATACTCCCTCAATGCGCCCCCATATCCCTTCCCAATACCTTCAACCCCAGCCTCCACTCACCCATGCCCCTGCCTCAAATCCCCCACCCAATCCGCTTCCGCATGCCCTTGCATAAGTGAGCTCCTCACAGCCCCCGCCCCAACCACCCCCCTTGCCTAAGCCAGCCAGCCAGCCGTCCCCCCTCCTTGCCAGCCATCCTCCCTGCCTAAATCACCCACAGACCTCCACCGTCATATGCCCCCTGCACCACCCTGCATTCACACACCATGCCCAGCATGCACAAGCTGTAAACCGTTGTCAGCCAGCACAGCTGGTAATAGCATTCAGGGGAGGGTGGGGATGGAGCGCCCGGGCTGCCGGCAGTGCTTGGCTCGCAGCCGGACGAGCCTTTTGCTGATGCAACCTAGGAACTCTCTTCCCCCCCTGGTGCAACTGCCGCCGAAGCTGCAATCCCTGGCTTGCAAAGAAAGAGAGCAGCATTTATTGTAGTTGCAAAAGATATTGCGAAGAGAGGTTGGACAGAGAAGGCCTGCGCACGCCTTGCAGACGCGAAGGGCGGCGGCAATTGAGCAGCGGCGCGCTGTGGCGCCACATCGCGGCGTGCTCAGAGCGCTTGCTGCACCGCCAGAAGCGGCACGAGCACAACCCACCTTGCTTGAGATCATGATGGCACCAACATTTAGAGCCCATTTGCTTTCGGTTTCTGGGCTTGCGCTTGAAAAGGGCAACCGCCTGTCGCGGCGGTGCTCGGGCCCGCTGACGGGCGCAGGAAGGCACTTGGGAGCTCGGCGCGCTCCCACCAGCGCTTCATGGGCTGCGCTCGACAGTAGGGGCGTTTCGGCGACGCGCGCCGTGAGTGGGCAGCAGCTTGTTTGGCGCGAGTGCTCGTCGAAGCGCACTCTTCTTGCATGCCAGATGCTGATGCTGTGCTCACCGCGCGCTTGCAGGCTTGGGCGGGGATGACCTGCACGCCGTCGCGGCGCCCCCAGGGCTGCACCGTGGCGGCCTGCGCTGCTGCCCGCCAGGCCAGCCATCCCGCCTCCACAGCTCAGCGCAGCCCTCTAAACTCTGCCTTTTCCTCCGTCTGTCACCGTCTGCAGCACGATGCCGCGCTGTGCCTGCCGTCCTTTCGGCTGGGCCAGCCGGGCGCCCGCCTGCGCCTTGGCGGCCGCCCGCCCTGCCGGCGCAGCACCGCCAGCCACCAGCAGCAGCGTGCGGGGCCGGCAGCTGCAGACAGCGGCAGTTCTGACGATTACACAGAGGACGAGGAGCAGGAGGAGCAGCAGCCACCTGCAGCAGCAGCAGCAGCCGCACCTCCTGCCGACGCGGGAGGCAACGGCGTCGGCAACGGCGCGGGCGCGCTCGCCCTGGCAACCAGCGCGGCAGCGGCGGCGGCCGCGGCAGCCGGCGGCGACATGCGTGGTGGTCCGTTGTCGAGCACGGATGAGGATGGGCGGTGGCATGATGCCATGCACCGAGCGCTCATGGAGTCTCTGCAGCCGCCGCGCTCCCAGCACCCCAGCTGGTGGGTGCTGACCTGGGGTGTGGCCTGGTCTCCACAGCATCCCACCGCACAGCATGCACAGCATGACTTGGGGTGGCCAAGGGGCCGGAGGTAGAAGTGCAGGCTGGCTGACTAGCGCGGCCGGCAGTGGGGCGGCGGCGGAGCAACAGAACAGTCCAGGCGGGCAGGCGGCCAGGCATTCGATCAGATTCAGCGCCCTATCCCCTATCTCTCGCTGTTGCTCTCACTTGCCCCGCCTGTCCCCTGCCGCTGGCCCCACTCTGCTGCCTGCCCCCCTGCCGTGTGCAGGTGGGGCCAGCGCTTCCACAAGCTGCAGCGTCGCATGGCCGAGGCGCTGGAGTCGCGTGAGGCTCACTACCTGGTCATTGGCCTTGTACTGCTGGACCTGGCCATTGTACTGACTGAGCTGGTGCTGTCCTCCTTCTACCCCACGCCCGAGCTGGCGCCGCACATCGGTGGGTGGAGGGCAGCAGGGGGCGGAGCCGAGGGAAAACGAGGGGTGGGCCAGCGGTGCGCATGTCCTGCTTGTCTGTCGGGGGGGCATCCTGGCCACCCACTTGTTGTTTCTTACCTCTTCGGCCTCGTGCCTGTCAACATATGCATGCGCATGTCCCTGTGCTGCTCCCATAACTGCACCATTGAGCCTTGCACCTGTGCCTCTCTCGTCACCACTTCAACGGTGCAGTCCACGTGGCGGAGGAGGCGCTGTCGTACACCTCCATCGGCATCCTGGCCACCTTCACCGCTGAGCTGGCGGCCAAGCTGCTGGTCTTTGGCTTCAAGTACTTCACACACTCCAAGTGCGTCATACAGCTCCACCTTGCCCCTCTGTGCTTCACGTGTATGCCATCACCTCCTTCGACCCGACTGCCTGTGCTGACCTCCTGTTCCCCGCCTGCGGCTGGCACACGCTCACACTCTCCCTTTCTTGCCTGCCCCTCTACAGCTGGCACATGTTTGATGCCGTGGTGGTGGTCACCTCTTTCACCCTGGAGCTCAGCCTGCGGGGCGTGGCCCAGGAGGTCGCCTCCCTCCTCATCTTCTTCCGGTGAGTAAGGGGCATCAGAACAGCAGGCAGCGCAGGGCGGAGCGCCGCCGTGTGCTTGTTCCCCAGCTTGCTATGGGGTGGGTTTGGCGGCCCAGGAGGTCGCCTCCCGCCTCATCTTCTTCCGGTGAGGGGGAGCAGGGTGGGTGCACGAGCCTTGCCCTTTGCCAACATGACCCACACCCCTAGCCTGTAACGCATCATGCACGCCGTGGCTGAGGCCATGAAGCTGAGCCACTCTTCTCAACATGCATCAAGTGGAACCCTCCTTTGTCTCTTTTTATTTTGCAGGCTGTGGCACATCATGCACAGCGTCGCCGAGGCCATGGAGCTGAACCACGCCGTCCAGCATGTCGACTCTTCTTTCTTTTGCCCACTGTGCAGGTTGTGGCGCATCATGCGCATCATGCATGGCGTGGCCGAGGCAATGGAGCTGAACCACTCTCAAGAGATGAGCCGCCTGCACGCACGCAACCAGCAGCTGGAGGCGGTGAGGGGGCGGGGCCTGCGAAGGCGGCGCGGCGCGGTTGCCATTTTTTTTTTTTTGTAACCACCCTGCAAGCACGCAGCCAGCAGCTGGAGGCGCTGAGGGGGCGGGGGCTGGTAGGGCGGGAGGGCGGTGCGGCCGCCAACCATGCACCAGAATTAAATTGCCGCCAACCAACCGCATGGGTGTTGCAACCGCTGGGTCCTTTCGCTCATCACGCCTCATTACAACTCTATGATTGATATCGAACACTCGTGTGGGTGCCTCTCCCTGCCCTGCCCCGCCTGCAGGAGCTGTCTGTGTTGCAGCAGCGGGTGCAGGAGGTGCAGCAGCAGGTGGGTGGCTACGCACCAACATGCCGGACATGTTTACTCCGCGGGGCATGCCTTTATAAAAGGCTGTGCTGGCGGGCAGGCGCTGCGCCTCCGTAATCAGAAGGATGCTGCGACTGCTGACCGCTGTGGCTGCTGGCAATGTTGCCAACACCTGAGCGCTGGCAGCAGCTGAAGCCGGGTACGAGTGCTGCCCACGGCGCGCCCTCACAAAACACACACACACACACACACCACCCCTCCTTCCCACGCTTTCCTCCACCTGTCCTCCCTGCCAGGTGGCACTGCTGAACGTGGCGGCGGCTGCCAAGGGCATTGACCTCCAATACATCCTTGTCACCGCCGCGGCCACGCAGCAGCAGCTGGCATCGGTAGCTCAGCAGCAGCTTCTGGCGGCCGCGGCGGCTACCGCCTCCAAGGGCATGGAGCTGCAGACCATCCTGGCGGCAGCGGCAGCGCAGCAGCAGCAGGTGGCGGCCACCGCGCAGCAGCAGCTGCTGTCGGCGGCCGCCGCGGCCGCCGCGGCGGGCACCCCGCTGCCTGCAGCCTCCGGGCCGCTCTCTCCTGCCCCTTCCTCTGGCACGCCGCAGCTGCTGAATGGTGACGCAGCGGCGGCTGCTGTTGCGGCCAAGCTGGCACACTCGCAGCCGCATGACGGAGCCTCGCACCGCAGCAGCAGCAGCAGCCAAAGCGGCAGCAGCCCGAGCGGCAGCAGCAGCTCCGGCCACCACAGTGAGACTGCCAGCAGCAGCGGTGGACTTGCCTCTGACGCATGAGCCAGGCTTTGGCTCGGCTGGCTGCCCTGTGAGCAGCGCTTGTCCCGTGTTTTTACCCCGATCTGTGCTTGTCCTTTTTGTGCCCGGCTTCTCGCTACACGCTGACAGTGCCGGAGAATGGATGTTTGATCATGTTGGCGAATTGATCCACTGTTGGGCACAACGGGTCTCCTTTTGTATTTTGTATATGCGGGGTCTCTCACTCTGTATTTGCTACTGCAAGCATTCTACAGACAGTCGAGTTGAGCACGCCTGCCGGACCTTGGCGTTAGGGTGTAGAATGGAAAGAGGGTGGGGTCAGAAGTGGTCTGGACAGAGGTAACAATGTTGCCTGCACTGAGAAGATGCTCATCACAGCGTGATGATGATGCACGGGCACACATCTAAGCCGAGTGCTACGTGGCGCCGCCAGCTGCCGCTGCCCCGCCCCGCTGGCGCTGGCACTCCCCCGCGCTGAGAGCCACCCACATTGACGGCCAATGAACTGGATCATTACGTATAGCAGATGCGGCAGCCAAAATAGCGGCGGACGCGCAGTCTAGCGAGGAGCCAGGGGCGGCAGAAGAGGAGGCCCTTAC